>CAJQUW010001923.1:0-112347 GCA_907163375.1 Prostheceraeus crozeri
AGGATAACCGAGTAGAGAAAGCACAGTTATCAATCATTTTATTCACATTGCTAAAATCAATTAAACTCCTCTTGATTTGACATGTATTTAAAAAAAATTTCCGATAATTTTAGGAGAAATGCTAGTGGTACAATTCTAGTCCATTTCGAAATGAACTACTGAGCAAAATTCCAAAAAACTACGGAATAAACAACCAAAGATAAAACAATCGTTTTAGTATGTAAATGTAGTTAAATAATGCATCTAACAAAACAAGTCAGATCTACGGAAAAGTATTTAAAATGCGGTAATGCATAAAGTCGAGCGAGCTTTTCCCTTTTCTTCCATTTCTTCTCCTCATCTCCTGTTCCGTGGACTCTTTCTCTTCCTCGTCACCTCCCTCTATCTCCTCTTTCTCACCTCCTCCTCGGTCCCTCTCTCTGGATCCTCCTTCACATCCCTCGTCGTTTCTCTCCGCTCTGCTAATCACCTCCCATCTCCGCTTCTGTGCTCCTGCTTCACCTCCCTCCGTCGTTTCTCCTCCGCCTCTGCAAGCCGTCGCTACTTCCGACATCCTCTCCTCTTCTGCACCTCGCCCATTCCTCTCCTCTCTTCTTCTGCACTTTCCCTCATCCTCAATTTCTTCCACTTTATGGCCTTTCTGTGTTTTGTTATATTTTGTGAAAAATTCTGGCAATGAAGGTGAAAGAGTAATGTGATGCAGTTTATGACTTAACTGTTCGTTTACTGCATGACAAATTTGATGGATTTGTTAGAGAAAAACCCTGGAAGAACGGTATTTATTATACATGTAGACATGCATTTATAGACTATTAATTTAATCGTTGTCATTGTTCAATCGTTAATAATAAGTTTGAAAATTCTGATCAATTCACGATGCGTAATTCAATTGGAAATCATAGTTATGTAGGATAATCAACTGATGTTGGCCTGAATATCTAATGATTTTTAAAAATGCTATTATTACGACCTGCCGAATAACCGTCTATCCCTATAGTGCCCGATCTGAATTGTTAAATATATATGATGAGATACTGAAAACATCCGATTTCAGAGTACTTTACCTACGAACGATACAATCAACAACCAAAGTAAACATAAACATCCACGATACAGAAATAAGAGTTTCTAGAATCTAAGAAATACAAAAATAAAAGATGACAGCCAACAAAAAACATTGTTAACATATTTTATCTCTTTAATGATTCGAGTTTTTAAGTATGAAAATGCATAACAATGGCGTGTATACGCAAAAATGTAATCAAAGTCGTCAGGAATTTCATACAAAATTACTGATAATAGTTATTCAAGAGAGTTATAAGTATGGGGACTATAAAATCTAACTCCAGAACAATTTTTCTTGAGAAATTAAAGTTTGTTGTATCGGCCATAAAAGTGTACACAAGATTGTCAAAATTTAGTCCTGATGAAAAGGTAAGAGGCTCTGAGCAGTATTTACGTGTATTTATTTATGCACCACGTTTTTGACAAGAAAAATTTTTCCTATATTAACCAATCTATCGGGTAACTCTCACAGTCATGAAAATCCATTCATCAAGTGAATACAGGAACTTGATACAATTGTTTGATCTAATGAACAAATCAATGCTCGAAGGAAAGTTCGGCTAGAATAGTGTGAACAAATAAACACAAAAATACAAGTCGATTAGATAATCATTAACCGTACATAAGGAATCGCGCACTGATTGCAAAAAAATTTCATTGATAGGGGCATAGCACAGACTCCAAGTGAAACTTCGAAGAGAGAGTTGAAAAGAATCCAGGCACTTTTGAGACTAAACCTTGATCCAGAAACAGCTAACTCTCCATGAACTTTGGTCTTTTAGTTAATATCATGTTGGCCGAAGTAATGTGACAAGAAATTTGAGGTGTACGACTTCGTCCTTGAGCCACTTTGACATTATAGCATTATTCACAGTCATTGAGCATAAAAACGACTCGATCTGATACTTGGCAAAAGTTGGTGTGGATCATCCTTAGATTAGCATTTGTGTTACGGCGTACTTCGGAGAAAGAATTAAGTTGTGTCCGTGAAGAGAGATAGAATTGAACAGAGAATAGTATCAATCCTTCTTATAACTCAACATTATATTTTTGTTTTTAGCTTTTTTTACTAACGTCTTCTGGAAATTCGTTGAGTGTTTATAAATGTAGTTATTCAACTGATCCTTATCACCAAATCTCTGAGTTCCTCGATGAATGGCAACGATCGGCCATGCTGCGTGGCGAGTTACCTATAAGATTGGTAAAATATAGAAAAAATCCCTTTGGTCATATGATGAGCATAACAACAGCCCAAGAAGCAAAATTTAGATTGAATATCGAGAAGTAACGAGAATAGCCATTATTTGACGGGTAGATTCTTGACGCAGTCAGATTCGCTATCTTAAATATCCATTTCCTCATCTAAAATTACTTTAAACAATTCATAATTCCAAAAAAGTAAAAAAAAATGGGTTTTTTGAGAAGAAAATAAAAAAGGGGGGTAGTGAAAATAGAAAGTTAGGAAAAGTAAGATATAGCTGTACCTACTTTATGGTAAGGGAAAGCGACATTCCAGTCAATTCATTTAACTCTTACCTCCTATCTATGTGGAAGACTTGGTTGTTCTTGTGTTTGTATGGGAAAATGTAAAACTTATAAAAAACCATTTGAAGATCAACTTACTGATAGACCGACCCGATTTTTGTTGGGCTGACAGTCATAGGAAAGGCAGATCGCCATTTTTTTATTGACAGGAATGTAGCATATCTTGAGACAAACTGCTCCTTGTGATATAGCCAGCCTTCGCGGCCGTAACTGTTTTTTGAGGCTCGGCTTGGTAAATGGCCTTGTGCGTGTTTTGATGTGGCACCGCAAAATCTGGGAAAAATAATTGAATTTATATATTTGTAGATAATTTAGGGCCTAAGTTTTTCATAGTTAGATTTTTACATGTTGGATGGGTGGATTCATTTAATGCCCAGTGTATTTACTTATGTAGTTAATTAATGGTTGAGTTGAATCTTGAAATTGAAATAGCATTTAATGGAACATATGAAGGAGGTATAGATTGTTAGTATATATATAAAATTGCAGAGTGCCAGTTTCGCCTGCATGTTTGATACGAAAAGTGTCACTCAGGCTTAACAATTTTTTATGCACGAAATTCCTTGCAGCTGTAGACCGCCAGCTTTTCGTCCCTTGCAAGGACGGGCGTCAGGTACTGGCTCCGTAATGGCCCAAAAGCTAGCTTATCACATCTGAAATGGGCTGAACGGCGAGGCTGAAAGGACAGCAGCAACAGGTCTGTTCTGCAATTTTTTATCCTGGCTTAGCCGGGCGCAGAGGTGAATAAGTCAAAAACTTTTACAGAACAAAAAGACAGATAAGAGACGACTAATCGCTAGAATGAGCGACCATACCTGTAACAGCGTGGGAGAAGTGAAATTTATATGGTTTCCGGGCGCCTATATTGTCCAAGTGGTGTGGCGAACGCTTTACAAGAAACAAGGATGTCCCTTTCGTCTGCTTTCAATGGATAGTTTAAATTTCATATTCATTGCTCTGCGATAAATAAGAAGGAGTGTTTTGTGCATGTCGGTGACCATTTGTTAAAAGCGGTCTGAAAGCCATAATGCATACTTTGTGTTGAAGGGTTTTAATGTTGTTCCTTAAAAAAAGAAAAGGATAGGACAATTAACATTTTGTCAACATGAGGCGAAAACATTTTTGAAAACCGTGGCCTACCTTTTGCACTTAAGCACCACCAGCGATCGGTGATCTCGTGTTTTGAAACAGGCTCCTTTTGAGAAGTACGTTTTTTATCCGTCAATTCAGGTGTCAGCCGGGAAAAAAACCCCCAGTCGTTACCGGATTGAACGCCGCTATGCAGGTTATTAGGATAATCTCTTTTGGCTGATAAAAATATTGTGAAATTCGTTTGAAAATGGATCTGCTTATCTTAAGGTTTGCAAAATTAAGTGTCACTGTGAGATCAGAAAGTTAACCCAGATTTTACCCTCCGTTTTCTTCTTGTCGATGCTCAACATTATGAGAGGGAATTACTCCTTACGAGAGGCCTCCTAAACTATTATCTGATTAATTACTATATTTTAACAGCATAATCGATATACTACCGCTGTTATCTGGTCAGCGCGATGTATGCCTCTATCCCTAGAATCATATTTTGCATTCCCAGTGGTGATCTTGGTCACTAGAGGGACCTACATTTTGAAGAAATTTCAAAATCATCACAAGTTGTTACGAGTTATTCGATGGATTATATTAAAGGCTCCGAGAGATAAAATGACAGAATTTGTAGATAACTGTAATTAATTGAAAAGCCGTATTCAACAAGCATGGTCTTGGTTCGGAGATGATCTGCATCGTCGTTTCCTTCATTTTCTCGAAAAATACCATGTTGAGCATTCCTTAGTGAATACCAAGGGAGGTCACTAGACGCTGTATTGAGTAGGACTAATCAAGATTAAAAATCCGCCACAAAATTCCCTTGAAAATGAATAAAACTGCTTAAAATGTTCCAACAAAATTGAGCTCGTGAATTTTTTTCAATTTGGCGCTGCAGTGTTGGCTAAAAGATTTGGACCAATTTTAAAAGCCCACTTTTAGTACCCCTGAAGGCGAAATGAAGGTCGGTAATGTGGGTGCCCATATCAGCCGGTATTTCCCGCAGAAGGGATGCGTATGAATCATCAATTAAGCATTCGAGGTGATTTATTAAGTCCATCACTATATTCTCAATGATATAGATGATCCAAAGTTGATCTCATTTAGTTCAGAGGAAATGGCAGATTTTTCGGAATAAATAAATCAAATAGAAAAAGCTTACTTGCGAAATGGTGGAATTATGGTCACTCCCACCTTCTGCTCTCATGATCTCGATGGCTTTATTGTCCAGATCAGCGAATAATCTGAGGGCGTCGCCATCGAATCTTCCTTTTTCAATGTCTCGATCAGTCTAATGAAATAAAAAGACAATGTCTTGTTAAATTGATTGAATTGAAAATTTTTCTTAATCATTTGAAGTTAAACCAGTTATGATACATCTATGAAATAAGGGTGTGCGGAATGGGGGAGACGGTTGAGGGGAGCATAGGTGATGCTAGATGGTGATGTTTTGGTGGATGGGACAAACATGGCGGAATTAGAATAGGCCGTTTGGGGAAAATGGCCCATTTCGAATTAACAAGCGTATCGTGAATTTTCATAAGATTTTCAATGTAGTTGGAGGATTTGTCCGCATCTATGAATGGAAGACATTTTCTGAAGAAGAGATTACAAAGAAAGGTGTTAAGAAGAAATTGTTTCAGCTATTTGATCATGCTTCAAGCTGTTAGTAAATCGCCTAGCACACTTAAATGCAATGTTTTGCTAATAATTAAGTTTGTACTGTGTATTTGAGTAAAAGGATGAACTTATTAAGCTATCTCTCGTTAGGCGACATTATGGTGCTGTGGCTATGAAGTAGACATATAGGATTATCATTCAATATTCAATTCAGCATATTTTACATTTTCAATAAAAATATGAAGTAGGGGTTTTTTTAAACGTTTAATGAGCGTTGGTTAAGGACGGTTATCGGTAAATAATTCAATGATCGATTAGGCCTATATATAATGTGGATGATATACATGCACTGAAAATAGAGTAAACATGCTAGACGATGTCCTCTCTATAATTGAGTATCCGAAATAATCTGTCAATTTTTCTACAATTATATATATAGGCTAACTCTGGCATCCGTGCTTATTGATCATTTGTTCCAAAGTGAGCGAAAAATGGACATGCTTGTTGAGCACTAGAAAATGATTTTTTAGTCATCACTCATTCCTGAAATATTCTAGATTCTCATCTGATGTTCTCGTTAGCAATCTGGTGATTTATTTACATATCGATGATAATATACAATGTACATCCCAAATACCTTCGTTTTTTTCCCCTCCCCCTGTCAGTAGAGGCTCTTGACCGGGAATTCTGGGCGACTTTGCATCCCTGGCCTGTTTTTGCGCAGCGCGAATGTCCTCCATCCTATATCCTGAAAGAAATCAGCTCGCTCCGAACCAGCTAAATGTTGTTTTATTCCAAACAACAGCCTTCACCTAAAATGATTTTTGCATATAGTTATAATATATTGCACTCCATAGTTAACATGGTAGTTATATGCATTAAAAGTATAGAAACAAGATGAGATATTAGTGTTTGTAAGACTTATAGTTTTCTGAGAAAATTCTCGTCTAATAAGCAATGATCTCTCGTAGTTCATGAATCTGAGATAATTGATATCTACTACAGGAAAGAGAAATATTAATGATCAGTTATTAGTACTTATACTCGTAAAACAGGGCACCCGGAGGTCCCTGCTAAATCCTGTTCGTAAATACGTTAGGAAATTTATCTTCATAAGATGTATGGTGGTCATAGAAAGTAAAGGATTCCATTTCTAAGAATGAAATCTTAAATCGGAAAATTAGTACAGGATATATTAAATTGGTTCAGTATTTCTCCTAGGATCTGTTGAAATGACATTAATGCAAAAGCATTCTAACTGCCTCCAATTAGTTGACTTTTCTTTAACGGAAGATGTACATGTAAATCAATCCCTTCATTTAACTGCGTACAAAAGGCTTTGTAATTTCCGTTCCATTCCGAAGGAAAATGGAGACAATCGATATATGGCAGCACCTCATCTAACGGGTAGGCACGTGCATGGGCTCTATGGCAGCGTATGAATATATTCTCTCTCCCTCTCTCTCACCAACAAAAAGATGATTACATAGTTTAGTAGTACGTTAGTTACATAAAAGCCTTAGTTTACTTTGCCTTACATAGCCTGAGTGAGATGAAAGATCAGGAGCACAATTTCAACTTTGATGACGGTATGTAGATAAGAGTGATCCAATTCCTTGAATAAAAAATTAACTCGCTATCAAGGATTCCCGAACGCCGGGGAACCAGTGAGCTGTCGCAAGGATAATGGTCAACTGAAATAAAGCAAATTTCGAAATTTTATGAATATATAATCAATAGCGATCAATGAGGGTTGTACGGGACACATGTTGGCACGTTTTATTTTTCATACATACAGCCACCTTTGGTTTTTGTGCAACGTATACATTGACCAGACTTTTTATTATAAATAGTTATTAAAGATTAGGAGTGTATGATGTGTAGTATGATAATTCATTTTTACGACATCAAGTAATCATTGATTGATATTGATCAATTTGTCAGCATTGAAAAATCTAAAGGATATCATCTTTTTTGCTGATTTAATTTTTAGTAACGTTTCAACTCATTTGATTTTATGACATCAAATTATTATCTAGGTGAAGACTATAAAATCTTTGGATAAGGGGGGAGGAAACCTTTTAGTTACCTTTTTAATTCGTAATGACAGGTTGGACCTCGTTTGCCATTGACGGTCTGGCTATTTGGGTCTTTGTTTTTGCTGTATCGGGCTTGTGTGTTGTAGTCCAGAGGATCATTGCTATAATGCGCCTTGGGCCAATTTTCATCAGTAGTGTTGAAACAGGTACTTGTCATGTTTGTTGAGAAGTGTTAAGTTGTTCCATATGTTAGTTGACATGAGAAGAGACGGCGATTGTCAATCAAGTTGGCTACGGGGTCAATCTGTAAAAAAAAATAAGGTTATCAAAGTTTTAAGACAAGTTTTATAAACGTGGAAATAATCAGTACTTACACTGTTCTTGTTCGGTCTGCCAACATCATTTCGTCTTCATCAAAGGGACGACAGCACCCAGCCCAGTCCCTGATGTTGACGGACCGTCCACGTCTGCGGTAACTGTGATGGCCTTGTGGGGTTGTGATGAGTAGTATTGAGCCGAGTGACCCTGCAGAAAAACATAATGGTAAGGCAAATAATACCGACCGTCTGGTTTTAACGTCTTTTCATGAAATCTCTTTCAAAGCCATATAGTTTTATCCAAAATCATTCGTCGAGACGTGTTTGGGAAGAATTCAAAGCGAAAATACAAAGAAAAACAAGAATGAAAGAAGAATGAAGAAGGACAAGAGGGTCAGATAATTAATTTAAGGCTTTTTCAAATTGTAGCACAAAATGACCATTTGGATAGCAAAACCTCAGACATTCACCGAAACAATTGACAACATCACCCGCAAACACCTAGATGAAAAACACATAAATGTTTTATGTTAATTAACCACCAAAGGAGACTGATAGGATAAACTTACTACATCCCACAATCGAGCATTCGTCCAAATCTTTTGTAGGACCGTTTCTTTCACCTTTTTGAAGGCTATTGAGGTGAATCATTTTTATTTCGCCGCGAGTTCCATTTATGGGCCACGAAGGATGCCGACTCAGATTCCTCGAGCTTTCTCTTTTGCCACATACGGGACAATCGGTGTGATGCCTCTTTCCTGTTCCATCCGTTGTTTCGTATACTGTGGATAATGAACACGTAAAAGTACATAGCAAGAGATAATGACATTAAGCTTTTACTATAGTAAAAGTTGGCAGTAAGCCTTAAAGATGTGTTTAAACAACTGTCGCCACACCACATCCTATACTTCCAAGCTAGCGTCTTTCAACCGCCTCTTAGATTGCAAGATGAGCTGCATGCGATATTCCAGCCCTTTTTAAAGAACTATCTTCATCAAATCCATAGAATCGATCCAATTTCAAGCTACAACTAGATTCACTTATTTCTGTGTGGGACAGTATCATAAGGCGAACCCGTTTCAACTCGCCTTTTAAGAAACTGTTTCCAATATCTTCCATTTTTTTATTTACAGATATAGCTTCTTTATATAGGCCTACTTTAGAAATAACTTGTTTTCACTGAGAAGTTACTATAATATCGTTCTGTTAATTTTCAAGTCACACGTTTATGGTTTAGGCTTTCACGTATTTATTTTGTATTTACTTTTACTAAAACTTTAAAGTACCGTAACTTTTATTTGAACAAAGAAGGACAAGACCGATTTACTCAATGATTCCAAAGTAATTTACAAAAAGAAATCAATTGAGGAATTTTGCGAAAGGAACATGAATAATGAGGGCTCCTTAATTGTTTATTTAAAACGGAATTGCATGCATGGCCCAATTTGTATCTTTGAAGAAGGCATGCAAAACTCAGACTTATTATTATCGTAACTTAACTGACG
Source organism: Prostheceraeus crozeri (assembly GCA_907163375.1). NCBI lineage: Eukaryota > Metazoa > Platyhelminthes > Polycladida > Euryleptidae > Prostheceraeus > Prostheceraeus crozeri. The sequence continues at coordinate 9,172 of CAJQUW010001923.1, forward strand.
AAAGGATTAAGATAAATGCTGGTAATAATTATGAAGTACATAGATTTATTTTGTACCTCGTAAGTTGTTCACGATCATGCGATTTCCCCTTGCTCCAACTCGCTTTTTTGCTCTAGTAATTGTACCAACACCTTAAATATAAAGAAAGAATACATTAGATGATATAACCAATTGAGAGTCTAATGCAAAAACAGAAATGACCGTACCAAGTCCATCAGCATCAAGATCAACGTTGATGATTTCGATCCTTTCATTTCTATTCGAACGTTCTGTAATGGAAGGGAGATAATTTGGAGCATTTGGAAACTATATACATCGTACCTTAATAAGGTTTCAACCGAAACCGAAACTTCAGTAACAGTCATTTTCGGTGTGATATTCTGACTTTCGTCTACTTACGTTAGACTAATTGTGTTTGGAAATCAGATGAGCTACAAGAATATTCAAGTTTTATCAAATTCAGTACATGAGTTCATTTGCAAACTTATGAAGTAGGTATTGCCCCATCTCCCTAACTCAGCGTAGCCGATATAGGGGGTATACGTCTTGGTCTCAATGCCATGCTTGCTATGCGAAAAAGCGTTACCTAGCAACGGTTGCCATGCAAAATTTTCACCATTCAACTCAGCGTAGTCCATATAGGGGTATACGTCTTGGTCTCACTGCCATAGCTGTCTTAGTTTTGGCTACAGATTACATAATTCGTATTTTATATCCACACCGATCCATTTGACATTCGCCAACTATCATCTGCGTTGATAGCCCACTGGCTTAGGTCTAAGGTAGGTTAGGATACGATAAGTTAAGGGTACATGGGTCGGTTCCTGTCGGGAGACTCATCTAGCCTCAAACACTGGTGCAGTTATATTTTGAAACTTTTGGAGGATGTTTATTTACAGTGTAGGTGTCGGTAAATTTACATGCCATATTTCTTAGTCGGTAAATTCCGGTTAAAGTAAAGAAGTCTGGACCCGCCATCTAAATAGAAAATTAACACCTTAACAAGTTGTGTGTGCCTGTGACAATCAAATTGCACAATAATCAGCTACGACTTTTCTTTTTGACTTGAGCTATATGTGAAGACGATATAACCCAGCGTTGAACCAACTAACGCGACGACTCAGGCAATCAGTATGTCTGCAACTAAACACTTACCTCATGATTGGGCTCACATTTAGCAATATCCTAAATCCCGAACTTCTAATATAGGTCAAGGTACAATAGCTAAGATGGCGAATTCTTACTGTAATTATTATGATAAGACTCAAACAGTAACATCAACAAAATTCAAACAATTAACATCATAACTGTTGAACTTAGTTGTATATCTTACCTCCTTGCTCTTCCATTATGGATCTGTAAATAATTTCAACAAATTCTAGTGAAGCAAGACAAATGCGAATAAAACTCCGATTTTAAGACGAAGTTAGTCCCGTAATCTTGAAATTCAAGTGCCCCAGATGTTTTTACTTCTAACATATGTTTTACCTAATTTTCAGGTGTGCCAGCTTGTGCACGGGTTATTTTTCGAATTTTGCTTTCTCAGTTAAAATTCAGATCTACGTTCGAGGGTGGCCACGCGGACTGTTAGGTTAGCCCTTTCACTTTTCTGAAAATCTTAGGTGCCTTGATTTTCTTCAAACTCAAAATCCAGTAACACAATAAAATTCGCCGTGTTCACCGTCTAAAACGTTAGTGCAGTGCATCTTGAGATAAATAAAAAACATGAAAATATAAAATTTCAAAAGTATCAAGTTAAAGTCATTGATTCAGCACATGAACATATATCATGAATGCATGATTCAAAGACAATTCGGACAGGGGTCCACCAGGCCCAAGCCCAGACATTGATTCAGCACATGAAAATATATATACGCTCGTATCACGAATGCATGATTCAAAGACAATTCGGACAGGGGTCCGCCAGCCTCAAGCCCAAACATTGATTCAGCACATGAACATATATCATGAATACATGATTCAAAGACAATTCGGACAGGGGTCTGCCAGGCTCAAGCCCAGACATTGATTCACCACATGAAAATATACATGTATATACGCTCGTATCACGAATGCATGATTCAAAGACAATTCGGCCAGGGGTCTGCCAGGCTCAAGCCCAAACATTGATTCAGCACATGAACATATATCATGAATACATGATTCAAAGACAATTCGGACAGGTCTGCCAGGCTCAAGCCAGACATTGATTCAGCACATGAAAATATATATACGCTCGTATCACGAATGCATGATTCAAAGACAATTCGGCCAGGGGTCTGCCAGGCTCAAGCCCAGACATTGATTCACCACATGAAAATATACATGTATATACGCTCGTATCACGAATGCATGATTCAAAGACAATTCGGCCAGGGGTCTGCCAGGCTCAAGCACAGACATTGATTCACCACATGAAAATATATATACGCTCGTATCACGAATGTATGATCAAAGACAATTCGGACAGGGTCTGCCAGGCTCAAGCCCAGACATTGATTCAGCACATGAAAATATATATACGCTTCGTATCACGAATGCATGATTCAAAGACAATTCGGCCAGGGGTCTGCCAGGCTCAAGCACAGACATTGATTCAGCACATGAAAATATATATACGCTCGTATCACGAATGTATGATTCAAAGACAATTCGGACAGGGGTCCGCCAGGCTCAAGCCCAGACATTGATTCAGCACATGAAAATATATATACGCTCGTATCACGAATGTATGATTCAAAGACAATTCGGACAGGGGTCCGCCAGGCTCAAGCCCAGACATTGATTCAACACATGAAAATATATATACGCTCGTATCACGAATGTATGATTCAAAGACAATTCGGACAGGGGTCCGCCAGGCTCAAGCCCAGACATTGATTCAGCACATGAAAATATATATACGCTCGTATCACGAATGCATGATTCAAAGACAATTCGGCCAGGGGTCTGCCAGGCTCAAGCCCAGACATTGATTCACCACATGAAAATATACATGTATATACGCTCGTATCACGAATGCATGATTCAAAGACAATTCGGCCAGGGGTCTGCCAGGCTCAAGCACAGACATTGATTCACCACATGAAAATATATATACGCTCGTATCACGAATGCATGATTCAAAGACAATTCGTCCAGGGGTCCGCCAGCCTCAAGCCCAGACATTGATTCAGCACATGAAAATATTTATAAATTAATTGATTTATTGTATGATTAGTAATTTATCTCTCTGGATTTAACTTGATTAGTAAGATAATTATGTCAGAATGTGAGAACATGATGCTATTATAGTTACTTACGGTTGTTAATCAGCACAAAAAGCAATTCGGTTTCATACAAACCTCAAGATAAGGCGTGTGGCTCAGATGAAGACAAGAAACAGTTTAACAATAACTTCGCCTCCCATACAAGGCGATTACATCTATCTTTAAATCAGTGGTTCGTCATTTGCCGTGACGTCATTGCAGGTTCCATGTCATGTGAGGAGAAACAATGGTTGGGAAGGGACAGTGAGCGTTCGTTTGAATGGAGTGTGAAAATTTCCCTCGTTAAGCGCGAAGACGCATTACGTCGACTAGGTTACCCTCAATAGGGCATGCAAAAGCAGTGGAGAGCAAGGATGCAATGCATATACTTTAGAAAAAGATGTATTTTATTGCGACAAATGCTAACTTCCTATTTGTTTTCGTTAGGAAGTTTGGATGCACACTTCTCATGTAATACATACTGTAGGAATTTTTAAAATTAACGCTCAGCTGTTCACTCACTATGAGTCAACCACAGTTGTTGGCTGTTTAACTTCAATTTCGAAAGAAAATCAAAATGTCTTGCCATTTGCGGCAAATTTCAATATTTTATAAATCTATCCAGGGAGCCAAATTCGCCGATTCGCAGTTAAGCCGTTTATGTAAGACTTCTTACCGGCAACTATAAAATTTCCTACTACAAAATAGGCAGCTACCTATTTAATGACAAAGTACATTTATGTAATTTATCAGTGTGTTTGTAAATACCGTATTTTTTCTAGATATTCTGGTCTGTCTCAGGAAAAAAAGTCAGGAATTTGAGGTATTAACTTGTTACATTAATCAGCTGATTTCTTGGAAATTTTGTTTTAATTTAAGAGTTCATAAGATAATACAATTCTTCCATAAAACAATTTAAATTAATATTTTATTTTTAAACAAGAATGTGTAAAAACGGTTTTATGCTAATACACTGTTGGTTATAAGTGGTTATGTAAATGTACAATCAAAAAATTGATAACAAGTCATATTTTTTAGGGTTAAACATATCATTTTCGATGAAAATGTAAGGTATTTGAATTTTATAACGTTGTGTATGGGGCCGTTCAGTGGGATGAAAAATGGAGGGCTTCATTTGGTTTAGCGTGACGAAATTAGTTAGGGAGTGTTCATCCTAGCGTGACGAAATGTGACGAGGGATGGGTGGGTTTCGAAAAACGTCGAAATTTGCGTGACGTAATATGTGAATAGCCCCTATATTATCTAAATTCTTTCAATTAATTTGCAGTGATGACATTAATATTGATGACTTATGAGCTTAAAATCGAAGAATTGTCAATTAGGAAAGTATATAATGCACTGCTCAAAGAAGAACAACAAGAAATGAATGTCAACAAGAACACGTTCTGTTCTATCATAAACTGTAATTATTTTTTTTACAGATGTCTGTTACTTTTCAAATATGGATAGATATGTTGAAAAATAGTCAGGGAACTTATTCAAAACCAAACAAACCTATGGTAGAGAACAAGTAAAGCAAAAAGTCTGATAAATCATAAGTGAGGCGAGAGTGTTACTTAATAATAAACACATATTGACACACACAGATGGCGTTTACTTTTCAAATAAGGATGAATATGTTGAAAAATAGTCAAGGAACTTATTCAAAACCAAACAAACCTATGGTAGGGAACAAGTAAAGCAAAAAGTCTGATAAATCATAAGTGAGGCGAGAGTGTTACTTGATAATAAACACGTAAAGCATGTCTGACTTCTGATGAGACTACTTCCTGACATATTTGAATTTTTTCAACAACATATTCGAAAAATGCATGCAAAACTACCCCAGAAAATTGATCACTACGCCCATCTCGAATCTCAAATCCGCCACTTCTCCGCAAATGCCTAGTAATTTCCTATACACTACAACTGCATTTCATCGAACAATATTTTTGTAAAATTATTATTTTGCAGTAATAATTATTTTTTTCTTAGGGTTATTTTGTAACTTTTTCGACATGTACAGATGTGTTATATGCCCAAGAAGACCCATGTACAGTTTCATTTACGGGGACGGCTATGGAGAGTGTCGGGCCCTCCATTTGTAATATAGCGTTTTTTTTTTTTAATTTTTTGCCGCTACAGCTCTCAAATTCAAACAAATTTAGTACCAAATAGAAGCTAAGTCTCTATATTTATCATATCTGAACAAAAATAGGCTGATGAAGGTCATTGGAGTGACGTAGAATATGATTTTCAAGGTCACTTTTGGAAGTGAGGCGAGAGTGTTAGAAAATATTATTATTATTAAGTGCTTTAGGAGCAGAAAAAACTGGTAATATAACAAGGTTGGGTGCAAAATCAACTGAATGTATATGCCTGATCTTGCCGTACAGACCATATGTGGAAACTCACCCATTTTTTCTGATCTTTATGTCAACTAATGATTCATACCAGTTCGTAAACTGATCAAAATTCCTGAAGGGTCCCTGCATGTGGATATGATCGTCCGGTTCAAGTTTGTTATCCGCAACCACTCTGCGCAGCAACATCAGTATCTCTTGCGTTTCCTGCATTAGTTCGAGTAACTGAATCATTAAGCGCTTTGAAAATCCTATAAGAAAGTGATCAATCAACCGTGATGAACATTATTCGATAGTTTAATACATACCTGGATTACAATGGTCTCTCATGGTGGTTTCAGTCAGGGTTGCCACTTCTGGAAGACAAAAATACAGATTTGATGACTATTTGTTACAGAAATACGACAACAGACCAAAAATCTTCGCAAGCTTTGCGATGAGCCCGCATCAGGGAAGACTACGATGAACATCATTTCAACGAAAGCATTGCGACTAAATTGAAGTGAGGAGCCCATTGATTATTAAAAGACAATTTAAATAAAACACAGCACCTATCTCAACCCTCTCCAAGATCATAAACACTATTACAAATTTAACTAAGCGAAAAACTTCTTTCATTGAAAGCCCTTTCCGTAAAGCTAAACATGCTAAAATGTGAATTTCAGCATAGCATATTTCGCCAGTCCAACCGCATTATAGATTAGTTCTTCATTACAGCAGTGTTACCACTTTGGCACAATGACGAAAACTCCGCGCGGCGAAAAAGACCGCCGATTCTTATATACCATATCATATGTAACAGTACACCAGTGGTGGGCAACCACAATGGGGCAGCGGGCCACTGGGACCGGGACCTGCGGGCCACCTACCTGAATTAGATAAATTAGCGTCCGTAAGCTTTGGTCCTAGATACGTGAGATGAGCTAGCTAACTTAATTGCTATCTAGAACATGATATCCAAATTTTACATGCATTCTGAAATTTACGTGTATTACGAGATTTTCTCATTTTATTAGGAAATTAATGACTCATCTTGTTGAGAAGATAATTGTACTGTACAGTAGGTATCTACCCATGAAGCCTAAGTGTGCTATATCAAAACAACTTTTGGCGAACAAATTGCTCACTCATCTGTATTCTGAAAAGCAAACTCTCGCGGGCCACCCAAAATGTACCGGCCGGCCACCAGTGGCCCACCCGTACAGTACACTATGCAAGATATAATGGACAATCCTCCCACGCACATTTACTATCGTCATGACTTTCTTGACAGGCAATGTCACAAACCCATTTAAATTTATCATCATTATGCTTGTAGGTGTTGGAATCAATATTTTTGACATTATAGAAAAAACTGATAGTGTACATGTACATCAGTAGTATACCCCACATCCGTGGCTTGCTTTTGGAGTACGCGATTTAATGAAAAAAAAGCAATAGTTTCATCCATGTTGAGCTGTATTGCATCTCACAGGCAGGCGCATCGCCATGATACCGTGAATTTGTTGAAATCGATTAATTGAGCATTCCAGAAAAAAACGTATAGTGTACTCTGCATGGTTGTGGAGTGGAGATTTCTTCAGGTTTTTCAGGCTTTTATCCCTGAAGACGAGTAGCAAGGTTCGAGCTCATTTCAGCCTAAGTATCTATGATGCCTGCTGCTTCAGATTTATTTTTGATAGTAAACCTCTTATCGATAGTTAATCGCGATCATTGGACTATAGACACGTAATCGCATCTGTAAAAGCATCAATACACGTACGCCTACATGTGTCCACTTGAAATGAAAGGATCATTATGAGTACGGCGTATTTGCTGGTTGATTTGAGGGGAGATTAATGCATTTTTAAGGAATCTATCTTTCAAATTACATGTAGATACATGATTTACTACGAGTAGAGCACACGGGGCAGATTTCCTGTCATTTACACGGTATACAACCCAACTTTCTCCAACATCAAAACTCATCGGCGACAAGAAGTTCTGGATGATTCTTACCTCACTGCTCTTATAGGCCTATACATGTATGTAAAAGGAGCAAATGGGGAAAAATGGTAGATATTGGATATCTTTCACTTGGGATATGGACGACAAACATTACAGACAAAATTTGAAATTATTTATGCACTAAAGAATGGACTCACACGAAATCCATCCAATATTCATTCCCGGTTTCATTCTGACTTTTAAATGAAATTTTACTGGTCCCCTTATCCAGAATTCACTGTTAAAGATATTCTTGGCTCCATTATTTGGTCATCTACTTGCAAGCTGTAGGCTATTATCATAACTTCCAGTATTTTCATCATGCTGCCGATTCATATTGTGTGAAGATGCGTCAGCGAAACACGATGAATATATTGGTTCCATAACTTACAATATTACCACCAACAGACCGGTCTTTTACTTTCTCAGTGGAAGCAAATGTTGATTAGAAAAATACAGACATAAGTGAAAAATACAGACCAATTACAGACTACAGACTTGCCAACCTTGAAACATGAAAATCCGGGACAAATTTTATTACCGTATCTGCCCGCGTATAGGACGATACCATGTATTGGACGCACTGGATATTTGACCCCAAAAGCGAAGGAAAGACTGTGTGCCTGCGTATAGGACGCATCCTAATTTTAATTCTTAATTTCCATTATTTTTCATAGAAACGGTATCATTAAGTTAAGTCATCTCCATTCAATTGCTACGATCGCAGTGTGTGCTGATTCATGACTCACTCATCCTGTCAGTCAAAAATATTGATATATTGATAAATATTGACAAATATTCCAAGTATGAAATGTTTATAGGAAATTTTTGATTTTTGATAAATGCATTATTTTTATAATGAATGTGTCCATGGATAAGACGCACCTGGGCTTTTAGGTCAACTTCTGAAGAAAAAAGTTCGTCCTATATGCAGGTATTTATGGTATTACCAAAATGGTCGAGTAGCAATCCAATTTCATCAGCTTTTCAACTCCATTTATGATTTGGAATCAAAAGTAGAAAAATATCACTTATAAATGATAAATACGTCTATTTCATAACAGCAAGGCAACTGTGGACCATAAAAAATGTTAAACTAAAGGTCTACAAGACTTGGCGAATTTTGTCGATTATGATGGCAAATGATCGAATGAATAAACATTTCGATATAGAGCAACTCCTGAAATCCTAACAGTTAAATCTCTGTCGTTGGTTAAATTCAGATTCCTATCCATAGGTTCGAGAAACCAAACTCTAAGATCAAGGCTACGGACGCCTTTATCTAGGATGCCGTGCAATGAATTCAAAAATCTGTTCAAATGTAAAGCCTTTCTGACACGAGACTTTACTGACATATCTGCCAGTATTGCTATGTCTCGAATTCTGTGAGAAATTCCTCAAAGTACTTGGCTTGCTCATGTCCTGCAAATTTCACAACGAAAGCAACAAAATAAGCTGAAAAGATTTTATTACTGTACACGCAACAACGCAAAACAATTAAACAAAATGCGATTTGTTTATTCTAATCAGAATGGAAGGGGTGAACATAAGTGGTAAATTACTTTAATAAAAGATAGCAAAACTATTGAGATACATCTATCTGGACAAATCAAAGCATATACATATTTAACAAAATATTATATTTAATCTGAGGACAAAAAGTCAAAGAGGCTAAGAGAGTCTAAAAGTCTCCGGTGATTACCTCCTCAAAAAGTCCACTGTTGCCTTTTTGCACTTCGTCAAAACAGAATCAGTTAATTGTACACCGACTCCCGTCTTATTTATCAGAAGCGCTTCGAGGGTAGGTACGGACATTGAAGCTCGGGATTCAGTCCTAACTTTTCTGACCATACTGGAAATTCGTTCTGAATCAGCATAACCGGGCTACATAATGATTAATAAAAGACATCAGCGTGAAAAGACAATGCCACTAAGAAATCCACAAACTTCATCATCATGCATGCAAATTTTTGAAATATGCAAAAAAAAATCCGGGACATAAAATCGGGTTCATAAATTCAAAATCCGGGACAGAATTTTAACTTTTCCGGGACATCCGGGACAGCTCCAAAATCCGGGACAGTTGGCAGGTCTGAGACTAGTCTGTAAATACAGACCAAGTGGCAACCCTGGTTTCAGTACCAGCAGGATGGTTGGAGTGCGGAACAAGGATCTGAGGCTCTTTGTCTGGAGAATTGAAATAACGATTAATTAGAATGCTCATGTTTGACAGCCATATATGCTTTCATAGTAGCGTTCAACTTACCTTGTATTGCGCTGGAACCAATGGACTGGACTTCAAACTGTGAAGGACTTGCGGGAGGGAGTCGTTGAAGACGAAATTTGTCACTTGCGTCGTTAACATCCACTTCGTCTTCAGCTGTAAATATATGAAAACATGTTCATGATAGCCAATAGTATTAACATTAAAGTACTACGTTACTTGTCTATACGCAACTGTTATGCTGTGCTTATCTGCACGGAAATGAATTGTTATGCAGGTAGACTACATATGCGTTCTATGAGATATTAAATAAATTGCAAAAACGATACAGTAAATGAAGAAAAATCTTACTTTCGATGACGGTGGAAGCACTCAATTGGCTATGACGCAGAGAAGGAGGCTGGGGAAGAACGGGATCAGGAAATTCAATCCATTTCGAGACTTCCACTTTTCCAAGGACTTCATCTGGTGAGACGTAAATTAGTCATGTGTTAGTTGCATGATGAAAAAGTCATTACATAATTAACGTTTATCAAGATAATTTCAATCATAGTTCTTTGAGATAAGCCAGCTCTCTCACCTGAAATTCCTTATCTAAATAGAGGAAAATTGTCATTGCTAAACAAGAAAAGATTGTCTATACACTGTGACGGTGATAAGCTGACATAATATTTGATGTTAAAGAATATATGTTTTTGTTCTTAAGGTAAATATTAAAAAAAATCGGTTATAGGGCCTGGCCTCTACAACTGATTTTCAATGATGCAGAGTTCATTCAATTAAGGCAAGTATTGTTTCTTCTTTCATGCAAAAGTTGATAATTTGTTAGATATATAACCTGAACAGAAAAGTCTTAACATCTGCGAAAAATCAGATTTATACATTATTTTTAATTCTGCAGGTCTTTACATATAACAGCCCTTTGTCTAATTACCATCATTATTGTAAAGTCTGCTGCTAACCCACTACAAAAAGATTCGTCTGAAAGACGTCGGAACGAGGTATGGTAGTCGGAAAAAGGTCGGGAAATTTTTCTGCTTTCTATTTGCTTGGTGACTTTATTCCTGCCAGTTGATCAAAACGTTTTGAATCAATTATTTCTATTTGTTGAAATACAGTAGTTTTTGTGAAGTCAGATTCTGATCGGTACCAGACCTTTTCCCGACGAGATGTCGGACGGACGTCGGATGGAAGTCGCAGAAACTGGAGGCCATTTACTTCAACATTAAGCATCCAACGGCTATTACTGTCTGTCAACTAGACAAAGTTTTTAGAAAGTATTCCTATTCCAGCTGTGAATTGTCTTCCAAATTCCTTCTGTCTTTTAGTGAAAAAAATCAATCAATTCGCTACTCTCGTATGAATGTATTGCCACATATTTATAGGGCAATATGAATGGACGCTATAAGCCAATTGATGCACTCACTACTGTGATTTAAAAGCTGTTCAGTTGTTGTAGAAGGCAGGCAGCAAAAAGCTATTTAGAAAAATTCTAATACTTGTTTGTGTGAGGTAATATATATCAACAGTACTTTTCTATCAGATAAATTGACTTTAAGTGATGCAGTCAGCTGGGGAAAATCATTGAAAATCGTGTGTATGAACTGTTGCAGTCACTCCTGATAGTCTGACTGACAATGTCTACACGCAACGAGAGGAGGCACAAGAGAAGGTATGTTGATGAATTGTTTGCTGATGATGCAGGTGAGAATGTTAGACATACTTAAATATTCAAGTAACCATGAAATTAGTCTATGGGTTTGTATTAATTTCTACATTTCCTTTTCTGTCTTCAAAGCATTTCCTCAGGGCTAAATTAAATCAATTCCGTCATTTTTAGCTGTTTCAAGACACTCACATTTCGCGTTCCATTCTAAAATGTCTCGAAGAACACAACAGTGTCTTATGTCCTTAAATATAGTTGTTATAACACATGTACGTTCTACTAAGAAATTACCAGATAAATTGGCAACTAAGTGCTCATTTGGATTAAACATACAAACGTAGTTGAGAATGCTACTTAGGTTGACGTCTTATGTGGGAGATACTGTGATTAGATTATGCATGTAGGAAGGTGTTGATTTGAGTACTGCTACACAGAGGCTTGGGTGGTTGGTAGAATTGAGTTACTGTTAATATCTTTGTGCTGTTGATTTCAATTTTTATGTTCTATTATCTTCATACTTCTAATTGTACATTTTCTCTGATTCAGTGAATTATTACTTCATTATTTTGTAATACTTGCTGTCTATCAGGTGTAGAGTTTTTCGCTATTTGTGCAGTTTTGAATTGGAAGTAGTATGTGTTGCATAGCTTCAATATTGATTTTTGGCTTGTTTTTGTCATCACTTACCGCTAAAAATGGGTTCCAAATTTGTAGAAAATCATGTCTCCAAATTGTCGAAAATATATTATAGTATAATTATGGACCTGATCTCAAGCAAACTTGACAGGAATATAGAAGTAACTTTGCTTTTTTACTGCATGCATCATATATTAAACAGTGTTCAGTTTTCAATAAAACAATAAATACTACCCTTGATCTCTAAAAAAGAAACTGCAATCCAGTTAAGCCTTCCCCTAGGGCTCAATCGATTGACACCTGCCATAGAATACAGCCGGTCATAAATCTATCCTCTCCACCTACATTCAAAGCGGAGACCTTCTAACGAATATCAATCAACATATTTTGTTGAAGTGATGACTTTGATATGACACGGAAGCAAGTATTATCAAGTTGAAAACCATTGATTGGTATGTCTTAAGACCCACCAAAGCATCCCAAACAATTACCGGCATGTTATACTCAAAATTCGCTATACTCCTTCAGTTGACCAATATACCGGTATATTGTGTCAAAAAAAGTATTCAATCGCATGGGATTGGTTTACCTCTAATTTCCGAAACTATACAAGAGAACAAATGCTCTTTCCGTGCAGTCCGAATTATTTTATTATCCACACTTCTTGAGCTCCTTACATGCAAAAAGAAGCACATTTTTACTTTTAGTGCTTCATGACTGGAGGGGATTGGGGGGAAAATAAGCCAGTTCTTAATCGCTTAGACAAGGCATTTGTTCATCTACAGCTTCTGTGTTTCGAGATGCCTCTTTGATAGATTCATAAGTAGTTTCTGTGAAGCAATGTAGGCTCATCACATGAAAGAGTTTCAATTTTGAGTATTGCATTGGTTGTCTAGGATGATTGAGTAGATAGAGGATTACTCGATTACATTAAAATCGAACCCTGTCAAGTTAGCGCTCTTGAATTTTCAGTGGTGCCGCTGAAACTTCAGATGGAAATTGCGCATATTCCTAGAATGCGAATATGCATGTATGCATAGTCCAGTCAGAAATAAACGAATACCCTGGATGTTAAATGTGAGACATAGTTGCGTAATCATTATAATGTGTTTTACATTTCTCCATAGAATTAAATAGGACACTTTTCAAATGTTGACGGTCGGACAAGTTATGAGCATCTTTTACAACAATCGCATGAGAATGTCTTTTACGAACATTAGCTGTTGACTATTTCCACTGGAAATATGTATGTGGCAATTTTAAAGCTAATTTTCAACCTAGGACCTATATCTTAAAAGAGTTGTTGGACATACATCGAAAAAGTGTATTTACCGAGAATTGGGCATTACCGCGCAATGAATGTTAATTGATTCGAACCTATAGTTCGAATGTCAGACACTTTTGAAACACATAACTAGATGATCATCGGGCTACATAAGGCTCTGAATTACGGAGAATACGATTTATGAATCTCACTCAGAAAACTATCGTCGCCGATTTTTAAAGTAAATTGCATAATGGTCTGCTTTGTAGGCCTATTTGTTTGAAAGAAATTTGCTATGTATCTGTCTCTGTAATTTCAAATCTGAATGTGACAAATTAGACAAATTATGGTAATCTCCGATGCGTATTTCATTGACCACCGGTCAATATCATCAGGGAGTATAAAAGGATGATAACTTCAAAGCTATAACTTGGTACAAATTTCAAAATGATATTGATAAGAGCCTACAGATTCCTTGTTTTGCTAAATGCAATCTGTAGGGCCCTGTCAATTAAGCATCACAGATAGTACGAGTAGTATCGCTTGAGCGGTATCTCAGTATAACTATAAGTACAGCCTTTACTGAGTTCATTTTTGAAGTAATAATGTTTTAACATCGAATAATCAAAATAAGAGTATGCTCCATGAATGCATGGTGAAAGTAGAAGGCATTTGTAAAATATTGCAGAAAATTACAACAAATTCACGACAGCATTACCTATCGCTACAATTTTTTTAGTGCAATTTGCTGGCCTTTTTGGGAACCGCACGAAGTCGGGAGAGGTGCCATTAGAATCATATTGATCTCCTCCTTCTTTTAGTTATAAATTATAAATATATTATATTACATAATATAAATTGCTGCGCAATTTTGTTCCGAAAGATGTGGTCGAAATGTTGCCAAATGGACACAACATGAATGAAAGGGTTAATGAAAAATGTTCAGAATACGCACGTGTATTTTGCACTCACCGATCACGGTAGGTTTTAACAAAATTTAGGTTTTGAAAAAATGCCCCAGGAAAATTGATTGTATTTTTTGAATTATTGGACCAATAACAATATTTCTAGACACATTAGAAAATTTTTCATCGGTATCTTTTCTAATATGACGTAATACTTCAAAATGGCTGCCGCTTAAATCTTAAAATCGTAATATCTTAAAATCCAAGCCTCCTAGAGCTATCAAATATATTACAAACAGATCTAAGTTCTTTCTTTCCGATTTTATATGACATTGCATTAACACGTGCCCGACATTTGAAAACATTATCATGTTGATCTCAATTTTGTATTACGCCCTGACAAAAAGGCAGAAACATCATTTATGTAAAAAACTAAACGAAAATAAATTACACACTTAACGTACTCAACAGATTGAAAAGATGAAATGCATAAACTGTTCAAACATGTTTCGAGTTGTAGTCTCTCACAGCGCTCAATAATTTCCACGCGTATTCAGGATGGCTAAATTGTACTTTATATTTGGCCCATGTTGCCTTGAAATCTGTATGGACAGTTTCGATTGCTTGCTCACTTCCAAGCATGCCGGCACGTAAAAGGGGCAGCATGGGCAAGGATAAAAAAAGGGCATTTTGCATATGCACACCTATATACAAGAAATTTGACTATTTTATGCGCCTTTATTTATCTAAATTATATAGCCATAGACCAGGAAGCACTTACTAGTTTCCCTGCCGCGCGGATTTCCATATTAGGCGTGGTGTAGAACGTTGTGGATCGAGCTTGATTTCATTACATCGGAGCATGATAATCATCGCTTTGCAATAACAATTAGCTGCTGTAGGAATAGTTCCGTAGTCCATAGTATTGCATGTTCGCATCGGTATCGATGCTTGTAGCACCTTTATTTGTATCTCAAGTATGGAAACTTTTATTTGAAAATTTTGACTTAATATGTGATTTTTGAATTACTTTTCTTCTGCTTAAATGAACACGGAGTTCAAATGATCTGATATAGAGGATTCTTTTAACAAATGCATGAACATGATGCCATGATTTAACAATATTATAAGTAGGCTCTATTCCGATGAAATAACGTGCGAAAATATGAGGCTTATAGAGTAAGGAGCGGTAAGGAGAAGTTAAAAATATGACAAAAATGTGATATAACCGAAATCGAATCATATATTGTAGGTTCTATATACACTTTTACGTACAGTGACTTAAACTTGATATTCTTAATGTGTACTTAACTGTAAAGTTATTATTATTCACGACACCGGTCCAGCTTTGATACGGAAAATATTCAAAAATAAAATATTTGATCAAATCATCATGATCTATTTATGTACAAAATATCAAACAATATAATCTAAACCTCTGTGATAACTCTAATGATATAAACAAGAAAAACAAGAGCCAGATCAGAAATGTCCAAAGTATGAGAGTCTCTTTTCATTGAATTTGATGAATTCATCAGCAACGGTGTGGATATTAACATCGTCCATGTAATCCTTGTGCAATACTGCAAACATGATATTGTTAAGGTGGTTTGGTCCAGTCTTGGCTCTGGTCCATGTTTTCAGGCGTCGCATCGCGCTGAAACTTCTTTCCGCTGTCGCTGAGCTCATGGGTACTGTGCAATAATATTTCAGCAAGTCGTGGGTAATTTTGCAAGCTTTTTTCGTCATTGGCATTGCGTTAAATATATCACAAATTGTTGATACCTTTGTAACCGTCTTTATTCTTGGTTTGATCTGTTCATTTCTCATTTTGAGGAGGACTGGCAAACCCTTTAGTTCTTCTTCAAATTCTGCTTTGCGAGATTGTTGAAGCTTCATTACTCTGGACACAATTGGAAATATTTTGTCAAATGATTCCTTCTCGAGCTTGCCATTTACAGAGTCTATCAGGGCTATTTCAATATCTTCTAATATTTTCAAATCATTTTGGGAGAATCTTCTCTGCATTGCTCCGTCGATCAAATTGATCAAATCAAAATATTTCTGGGAAAAAGATTGGAACGTTGTATCTGGTGTATCAATATCAGGTAGGTCTGTCATTTCGGACAATATTTCTGGCAGTTTTCTTTTTCTCTTTTCCTTTCTCTCCATGATGCTATCTGTCATTTCGTCCCCTAATTCTGCTTGTAGGTTTTTTGCATGACTCCATATCTTACTAGCTTCGTCATTGCAGCACATTTCTTTGAATCGTTGCTTCGCAAGGTTGATGACGAAATTCGCTTCTTGAGCACTAACATCAGATCTTTGAGTAGTCCTGGAAATATTCTCCATTATACAGATCACGTCGTATGAGCACTTAATGCTAGCGATCAAAAAAGTGTCCCTCAATTGATTCACTATTCCTTTCGACTTTTCGCGAGTCTCCCAACTGTATGACATGTCAGAAGCTATTGAATTCAACAAGATTTTCAACTCATGAATCTTATTGAGAACAACATATGCTGCCTTTGATCTGGTGGTCCATCGAGTTACTGATAATGATTTGAGACGAACAAATGTAGCATTTTCACAATTTGAGCGTGTCTCTTCTTGTATGTCTTCAAATAGCTTGACACGTTTAGGAAATGCTCCTGCAAAGTTATATATCATTTGACAGAAATCCAATGCCTTCTTGATTATATCCGAGCATTCATACGATTCTTTAACAATTAGGTCATTTGAATGAGCCAGGCAGTGTATATGAAGAGCGTCCGAATTAACAATTTCCTTCAATTTACCTGCTAAGGAGGTCATCGTTGAAGCACCATCAAAAGTCATAGCTACCATCCGTTCATAAGGTAAATTGAGTATGCGCATGGTATCGATGATTTTCTTTAATAATCCATCAGCAGTTAAGCCTTCATCGCACTCGCGTATGCCAACAAAATCTTCAGAAACTGTATAATCTTCATCGCAAGTGCGAATTGAAATTGATAGTTTCTCCTTCTTAGCAATATCTGATGCCTCGTCTGCAATTATTGAAAAAAACATTTTCCTATTTATGTCGTCCATATGAGCACGTCTGGCATTCAGAACTATCATGGTCTCTTGTTCCTCGATTATATCGTGTGATAGAAAACGGTTCTCTTTTATTATCTTATCCAGCCCCGGACAATATCGCGCTTTGTCTTTGTTGAACTGAATCAAATTTGAATTATTATCATTTTCGTTCCTAATCGGAATGCCTTGTCTCAGCAATGTCTTCAACGTTTCTAAATGCGCACAAAGTCCTTCGCGACGAAGTTCTTCATTCACGCTTATCTGTCGGTCCAGTCGGGTTTTAATAGATTCTTCGGAAATACGTCTTTTCTGTTGATTCTCAGCGTTCTGATGACATGCACTATCGTTGTGTTCACTTAGTTTTTCTCCTACATGTTTCCACGAGGAGAATCCTGAATCATGGTCTTCTCTGAAAACAAAAGGACTTATGCGGGCCCCGGATTGTAGTGATTTACATTTTGTACAAACTGTGCAGAAAATTTTATTCCTTCCTCTGTGATAAGCCGCCCATTCGTACTTATCTAACCAAACCCTCGAAAGCTTCCGTTTAGACAATTCACTCTTTTTCTCATCATCTGCTGAGAAATCTTTTGCACAGTAAACCCAATAAGAATCAGCCGAAGGAACAGGGGTACATCGATTGTCGATTTCAGAAGATTGAACTGGAACCTCGCCCACTTTATTTGTTTTGATACCACCAGTACGAGAAGATTCTCCTCCTTTATTTGGATGTTCATTAGTAACTTTGACGAAACAGGAAATCTTAGTTTGAGAACAATCATTACCAGCCTCCGTCAAACGCTTCTGAATTTCTTGATTTCTTCTCTTTCTTGTAGGCATTTCCACTTTCCTGAAAAAAAGAATGACTTATTACCATCATAGTTATGATTTTTCCAAAGCATTTATCTTTTCATATTCTGTATTCGTGAGACGTTTTCCTCAAATGGCGTCGGAGCTTCTAGGTAAAACACTTTCTTGACTTCTTACGATGCCTCGTCACTCATGACGATGTCTTTTAAAGACACTGGGTAAATTTTCTGGAGATTAGCAGTGCTTCAATGTTACATACATCTGTATACGATTCTTTCCTCTGTACAAATGCCATAGAAACTAGCTATTTGTGTTTTAAACCATTGATGGATAAACAATACAAATGCTGTAGTATAGTCATCCTTCTGCCTTTTTTGAAATGAAAAATAAAAATTTGGGCAGAGCCTCCAGGGTACCTAAACCAAAATTAGATTCTGAAAAAAAATGATATTTGCCAAACACAAAAGTATCCCTACTACTAAAATTTGTTAGAAAGTTATATATATACCGGGTGATCAATAAATAGAGTAGAAAATAAAACCTTAATAATTTTTTCCATTTATAGCTGCGATCATAAAACATTCAGTGTTAATAAAAAAATTAACCTTATTTGGGTGAATCGTATTAATGCCAATAATGATGACTGATATTCACGTAGGCCAGCAGATTCAAGTGATTGACTTTTTTCCTCAAAATGTTTAGTTCATCAACCTATTTGAATTATTTCCATGCTTCGTTGAATCATCAAAATCTTAAGATAAATCTATGTAACTTTAACAAACTTAGGAATTACAATAATCAAACACATTTCGTCTCGTTTCACTTCTCTCTATAAGATCTTTTGACGGTTCTTTGACGTAATCTGATCCAACCGTTCCTTAGTAGGCCTATCTAATCAGCAATCGACTCTTCCGTCAATGACATTTCCTCAGAGTGGGTTACGCCTTGGCTACAGACATCAGATAAACCTATTACAGGTAAGGTTCAGATAAATTATCATACGTTTACTAACTCATACATTTTAGATAACGGATCATTATTCTTTTGTGTATTTTGCAAGTATATTTTGGTCCTTAATTCTTAACCTAACTACCCTCAAGGTGAGAAGGAACCACCCTCTCACGATCGGAGCTGCTGGCGAATTGAGTGCAGCATTAAATTTCCGTCTCATCTATCAGGTCGGTCCTTCTCGAATGGTTGATTCGATCAGGGTACCTGTTAGATTCACTGACTGTCGAAGTCGCTGCATTCAGCACTACCCCCAGACAGGTCATCCGATCAAGGTAGGGGCGGAAAAGTCAGACTAATTTGTTAAGGTGGCCAACTTAACTAGGGGACATCCTACTGCTATTGGCCTAGTCGGTGATGCATCTAAGCCCATGAGTTTTTCTTCCTCCGACTGCTTCGTTAGCGTTACTCTAACGCATTCCCGCCAAAGACAACCACCCAGGAATGATTCCCGGGGCCGAGGGTTGTCACGTCGAAGTAAGTCGAATCTGCTACCAGAAGCGACGCAGCGGCAGGGCTCTGTTGCCGCTGTGGAGGTTACTCCGTACCGTATATTGCATCACCGACCTTGATTGAGATTTCATCATTTTATTGCATTGAAAATGCAAATCACTCATAAGCATACATGTCCTTCAGTTAAATATAGTCCGTAATTTGACAAATAGAAATGTTCACTATATAGACTGCAGCAAGTCAATGTGATAAACTGAATCTGTCTGTAGCTACGACTAAATTACTTATAAGTCAAGCCATGCTTCTATGAACAAATGAAACGCGAGAAACTTGGCCTAGGCATGTTGATTGGAAATGTGGTGATAAACAAAACATGTACGCACGGATCAAACTCACCTCATTTCTTCAGTTAATGGATTAAACAGCCGCTGGACATTGCATCCCAATAACTCCAAACGTGTTATCGCAACAGGAAGTCGCAACGATTCTCGCTGAATCGCCTCTTTATCATGATAAACTAAGGTGTTGAATATTTCATTTACCGACAATAAAAGCAAAACTACATCTGCATACTGAACTCTTCGCCCACTTTCAAGAAATATCAGCAAAGATACATTAAATTCCGACCTACGAACTTGGAGGGGAAAAGGATTAACGACTTTCACATATTTGTCGATGACATAATCATACCCATACCCGTGTATCGTGAAGGATGAAAGAGGAAATTTGATCAACAATCAAAATTGATAGAAACTTATAGAAATTTACAGGGTATATATTCAAGTGTTAAATCAAGTATTATTGGTCTGAAATTGAGTATTTTTATTTCAAAATAAAGGTTGATTTATTAAATGAATAAAGTAAAAACCACACTAGTACGGAAGAATGTTATTCGAGCTTTCGACCGTCCTTCAGACAGTCATAATCATGAAATGAATGAAAACATTTACACCTACACGTACACCAAAAGATAAAAATGAAGAAGTTAACAGGTAAGAAAAGAACAGAGCGTGCCGACACAGGAGGGGCGGAATGACATGTGCAAGGAGGCTCAGACATCTAAGATAAAACATTTCCAACACCGCGAACAACGAGATTAGCAACATGAGTATTTACATTAATGAGGCCGGAATTGAGATTTACAACATTGTCGGGATGCGATCTTATTACAGATGATTCTAACACTTTTCTGGTATGGAGGTCATTGCAGGGATAAATCAAGCGGGCGCTATCAAAATTAAAGGAGTGGTCATTATTTACAGAATGCACTACATTAATTTGATTTATTAATGTTTACGAAAGCCGACACTCGATATTTTCACATGCTCAGTATGCCTAAGTTTCTCCCTTTTTCATACCACTTAGAGTTTCGAATTTCGGGGGGGGGATGCATCCCCTGCATCCCCCCCTTCGGTACGCCACTGCTCATCACATTTATTTATCAAGTACAAAAATATACTTTTCATGTTCTTAATTCAAAAATGGAGTTGAAATGAGTCGTAGAAAGCAATATTGTAAAACGCCCACGAAAACATAATTTGACAAAGATTATGTAAACACGTTTCGCTTCAAAACATAAGCGATATAGCGAAGTTGCATGAGTCATAAATCGGACGTGCATGTATATTATAACGCTAGCGTATTCAGATGGACTATTCGAGTGTCACGTGTACGGCTGTCTTCTTTGTAGCTTACTGCAATAATCAAATACTTACAGTAATATCAAAATCATGTAGTTAAGAGTAGCATGAATTGATCCTTCTGTTCGCTATGATGAAAACTGATGAGAAAACTGAGACGAAAGAACGAAGAACACTGCACGAAAACCGCAGATCTCAAACGAGGTAGAAGTCGAACGATATACAGTAGCTCCAAATGTCGAAATGAGTGCGAAGCACGATCGCACAACCTACGTTGAATAAATGAATCACCAGGTTGCGTTCACATCCTCTGTTAAGTCAATGACTATTGTTTGCTAATAATGCGCGATGAGACGAAGTCTTAACTACGCCACCAAGAGGTCAATCTTGGCTACAGCCTCCTTCCCAGCGAATATTTTGGTCTTACACAAATCACACGGTGCATACTGACATTAGCATAAGAGGAGTTACCGAGTTACCGCCCGGCATCAGTGAGGCGTGATAATAACATTTGTCTTCCCTTTCTCTCATTCTAAATTTCATTCTGTGCTAAAGCGGCTATTGATAGTGCATCCGATTATGATCCGCAAATGATTATGTAATGATATCAAACGACAAGCATATCTTTTTGTTTACGATATTTCAGTTGAACCGGGCCCGAAGCTGCCCACTTAGCCCATCCCCCTTATAAATACGACCCTGCCCTCATATTACATAATTTTGGTATGATAAAAATAACCATCTTTATTATCTGCCTTGTGAAATCTAGGAGCAAATTACGAAGTGAAGAGGGCTGTTACCTATTTTGTAAATGTGACCGCAGACTTGCCCACGCCTTGTGAAAAGTCAGCATTGTTTCTATTTGCCCATCCTCTAAAAATTGCACAATGGGAAATTGCACCTGTCAAAATGCAAGGCATAGTAGAATAACTTGGCCGCCGCGCAAAAAGGCAACATAGAAACACGTGCCCACCTTGTACTCGTAAAAAAGGCAACATATGTACATTAGTAACTTATGCCGACCATGTAAAAAGGCAAAATAGATCAATTTGCTCACCCTACAAAACGGTAATCATGTTGATCAACTTGCCCACTCTGTCAAACAAAAGGCGACACATATTATTAACTTGTCCATCCTGTCTAAAGGAAACATCCTAATTGAAGTCACTTACAACGTACTTGAAAAAAGGGCAATATACGAGCGTAATATAGGTAATTAAACAAAGTTGCCCATCCCGTGAAAAGGCAATTTGCACCTCCTGTAAAAAGGCAGCATTGCCCACCCTGCCCACCCTGTGAAAAGGGCAGCATGGGCTTTGCCCACCCTGCCCACCCCGTGCCGGCATGCTTGCTCACTTCATCTCGCAAGACCCTCATTACGCATTTGGCAAAAGTCCTTTGGAATCTTTGGAGTCACAGGGATTTCAAGGTCCAAGTAGGCCTCTTTAAATAGCTGAATATGCGTAATATAGTCAGGATTGAGACGATGACCATAACATGATTGAACGACTTGTCTGAATGTTTCAAAACACCGGAGATACTTCAAGCAATGGAGTGGGCACATTGATCTTAACAAATCCAGCTTGGAGAGTAGGGTGTGACACGAATTTCCATTGAACTGGCCTCCATGTAGAGCTTCCCGTGACACATGGCAACGGTCGGCGCAGATTAGTGCGCCGGTCCACTCCGTTTCCATAGCCTTGAATAAAGTATTTACTGTCCCCAATAACAAGTGGAGTTCCGGCGGTGGCAATATATCAATCACACGATCGTTGTCATCTCTTTTCAAAATAGGTAAGTGTATAATGTTCCCAAAGCATTTTTTAAAGTCCCGTCACTTTCGTACCATTCCCAAAAAGAATCGCGCAAATTTCCAAGAGTTCTTAAAACGGATTTGTTTTTCAACTCTGTCCGATGAATATTGCACCAACTGCAAGGGTGATTGGAACTGCGGGACATGATGCCCAGTACAATATTTGCCAGCTTGAGGTCAGTTGTTAGGGCAAAATTGGAACCCATTAGTGATGGGTCATTTAGACCACCGATAAGCTGAGCCAGCACCCACAATCTAAGCACGTTTGTATAATTCTCTTGGACATCTGGGGCCATTGCTAGAATCATCATTTTTTTGACGCCCGTATCCTTCAATGACCTTGCGGCGACACCTTGTTCATACGCTGCTCTCTTTGGTTCTATATGATCATGAACAATATCAATCCTACACATTGTCAAACATAACTTAAAAAACCACCACAACCGTCCAGACCAATTTTGAATAGAATGCTATCTGTTGAGTGACGGTCTCTTCGGTGCAAAACTTCTCGAATTAATCCTTCAAGATTGTGACAAAAAACAGTTGGTCTCGATACTTGCGAGCACGTCTGACTAGCTGTAGTAGTAGTATAATCAATGTCACTCACGGTGAAGTATTCATCCAGGGCATGGTTCCGTACACTCAGTTTGGATTTGACGTGATTTTCAATGCTCCGTCTATTTTTTGTTGCTGATCGTATAAGGGACGCCAGCTGCAAAGTTTTGTTGCTGGATAAGTTCATTGTCACTTGTATAGTTGCCAAATCATCACAAGTCAACAAATGGGCTGATTTCGTAGATGACTGTTCTGGCGAAACAGCAACACTTAAACGAGAACCACCAGTAGATAACAAGATATTATTGGAGCCAGAATTCGTTGTTTTCTCTTTAAGAATGCTCGCAGCTAACTGGTCTCGTTCTTTTTCATCCGGCACCATACTGAGTAGATTTTCTTTCCTCGTTGCTTTTGTACAAGTATGACTTTTGCCTCGACATAAAGCGGTGAGGCAGAAATTGCAAATACGAATAGGTGCACGCGATGTCGATGATAAAGCAGAAGCTGATGAAGATGGTCGACCAACTGATTTCTTCTCAAATTTCGAAGAGGAAGAAAGTGTAGAACGGGCAACTTGACACACCTTACATTCGCACACGACTACTCCAGAGCGGGTTACATGCCGGGGAGATATTCCGATAACAGAATAGTCAAACACATCGATGCTTTTGGTGAATGTGCCTTTGCTGTATTCTTGTATCACATTTCTACATGTGCCACACAATGCAGAGGGCAAGCGAATATCTCGGAAATCGTGTCCTTCGAGAAAATATTGCGTGATGATAGCTTCATTACCTGGCGTTATCTTTCGCATTTCCTTGGTCTTACCCATGCAGAGCAAGCAAACAGCAGAGCGAGAATCGTCATGAGAACGGGCGGAAGTCGGCATTTCACGTACCTGTATTCTTAATGAAGAGACAAGCAAGACACTGTGTGCGTACAGAACAGTCGTCAGCAGATATGCGCGCGTGTTTCATTTTAGTTGACAATAAATCAAATCCATCTTCTTTACAGCGAGAGATCGATAGTCGAAACCATGGAAATTACCAATGCCATTCATTATCTACTTCTATGGTCGAAACATTCAATAATGCACACCATTAGTATCACGTGATCTGACCATAGATACATGTATATCGAGATCTTTAATTAAAGAATTGAAAGAAAGAAATCTGGTATTGTTCAATTTCTATGGTTTACCGTTCATTTGGCTATGACATAACAGGATCGATGGCTATCATAGAATCAATGTTTGTATCAGTATTAGACGCTTCTATTTGGTTATTAATTTAGTTGTAGGTGTAAATATATCTGGGAGTCCATGGTTACAGGTAGCATTTAGAGGTTCAAAACTATGATTTTTGGATACTTTGGGGGTGGTTTCCTATCTGTTTGTAATATATTTGATAGCTCTAGGAGGCTTGGATTTTAAGATATTACGATTTTAAGATTTAAATGGCAGCCATTTTGAAGTATTACGTCATATTCGAAAAGATACCGATGAAAAATTTTCTAATGTGTCTAGAAATATTGTTATTGGTCCAATAAATCAAAAAATACAATCAATTTTCCTGGGGCATTTTTTTCAACCTGAACTTTGTTAAAACCTACCGTCAGTAACAGTCGAGTCGCTTGATTGATGCTGCAGTGGTTGAGGTCTTGTCTTGGATATTTTCTTCTTCTTCTCTTTGTGGTGGGGTTCCTCTGTGAAATGGAATAGACTAATAGAATGCAGGTGAATAATAAAATGTATTACATTTCCTCTTTTGTTCACACGCTTTTAATGTGAAGTGATTTAACTACCATAGTCGTGCTTTAGCTACCAAGTTAACGTGTTATCACTGGCCCTGCCTATCATTTATCCATCGGCAGCCTATAAAAAAGTAGCAAATCAAAAAATCTGGTACTTGATAACGTAATATATGAAACTTTTTGCAGATATAAAATTTGGCTAATGTGTACAATCGGTTAATTAATCATATGCCGCAAGTATGAAATAACTGAGACTTATGTCAGATCTAAGTTTCGATACAGACGCCTGTGGTCGCTCATTCCTTCATTCGATCGTCCCACCATGCTAAGTGGATTTCTGATATACCATTCAAAATAACCTGGCATAATACATCCTTTCAATGTACAATCGGAGAAAGGGAAGTCATGCAATGTAAATATATTAAAATGTGATGCACTCATGAGAATGCAAATATTTGTCCGAAGATATTACAACAATTTCTATGTTGCTATCAGTCTATATGCCCTGTATGACTCGGTGTTGATGGCGCACAAAAGTTTGAATCAGTAAATCTAACTCAATACAGTCAACCCCCGTTTATCCGCCACCATCGGTGAAATCCCTTTTTTGGCGAAAGGCGAAATTGGCGGATAAACGGGGGTTGACTGTATAATATACACTAAAAAAATTGCTGTCTTCCGCTGTGGTGGCCCGAGAACCCTTTCGCAGGCCAATGATTGCAGTCCACTATCACAACTTGATTGCCCAATACTGGACAATTGCTATCATTGTCGTTCAGATTCTAGTATGTTATTCATCGAATATATATTGCAAAATACAGCAGTTATGTAATTACCAACTGATTGATCCGACTGGTCAGCACCACCGTCATATCCGTAACGATTTACTTGAACTCGTTCCCGTTTCCTTGAAGCTGAAGTATTGGGACTCGCATCACTCTCCGGATTGGACAGGATTAAGTACGCACTTTCCAATTTCTTGGCTTTATCGAATGTAGCCTATCTGAAAGTCAAGGACCTAATGCATGTATAGAGTTCAGTAAGATGTAGTGTTGGTCGTACATACCAGTGTATCTTAAAATCGCCACCTTCACAATTTTCCATAGCGGATCACACTCTTCCTCATTTTTAGCCCTTTTATACTCTTGATTCGATGGCCAGTAACACCACGTTTCCTGTAAATGTACGTTCACGTAAACACAAGATATAATTCAAACTTTATTCATACAAAAATTTACAACTTATTATACAAAATGTGAATGATATAAATAATGAATGATCAATATTAACTTCTATCAATGATCAAATTTAAAATTTGTCCTTAGTCTGCAAAGGTTTATGGGAAGTAATAACAGCAGCCTACTACCGACTAGAAAACTACTGAATCAGTCAACACATTTACCATTATTATTATTCAAGAAAAAAGGTAAGATATACTGGATGCATTATGCAAATTTCCAATCGGATTCACACGTGAATATCAACAGATATCGTGGTTTGGAAAGTTCATGACAGACACTTGCAATATTTTCTGATCCAATACAATATATCCCAAAATTCTGGAAGGATGCAAATCTGGTTAACTGACGTATTACGAAACAAGCTGTGTTCACAAATTCTCTAAAACTTCACATTCTATGATCAGACTACTACGTACCGGTTACTAAGTTATATTACCAAGAATCAGAAACAATAGCACATTATAATAGTCAGTCTTAATTATCCCATTCCACAACCACTCACGTCATCACACACAACCATACACTGAAAAATAGAGAGCTACAAGGCTTGTTTCACAGAACCAATAATAGTGATGTTAGGAAGAAATTTTGAATTTAAACAATACTCGGTCGTTTTCTCCGTCGATGTTAACTGTTTTAGTAAAGATCCATTTCTTTGAAGCAATGCCGATACATTTCGAATCCACGAAATCTATAATGGCGAATCTCTGATGGCCAGTTTCTAAGGACATTATCTGAAACCGAATATTAACAAATAAACAACACAAACGGAGCCGTATTTCAAAATTTTGAAACGGAGTATATACGAATGCAAGTTTTGGGTATCAGCATCAAAAACCAGTATTTAAAAGTATTGTTACTTTTGGCAAACTTGCGGGAGACAATTTATTGCCACGGAAGTTGCAGATTATTATTATCTGATCTATGTGAAGGATCATACTAATTCGTTGAAGACATTTTAACTTGCCCTGAATATAGAATTCAAAATCATTGTTGAAACATACATTATTACCCTTTATTACTTTAAGCTACATATACTCAGGGTGTCCGCGCAAATTTGAAGGAAAAATTAAAGCGATTATCTAGAGGAATTCAAGGGTATAATTTGAAGAAAGAGTTCGAGATTTATACAAACTCATTATTCAAATTTGAAGGGAATATTTCAGGGAAATTCACCACATTTCGGATGTCTAAGGAGATTACAACATCGATGTGATTAAAAATCCATTTCATATGTTTTATAAAAAATTACGATTTTGAGAATTTATATATTCCACCAGATTTTCCTATGTTCCAGGCGAATAGGTTATGAAATTGCATATCTTTTATGCGAGACCTAACGCTCATACCACAAATCATTTATGAGGCAGTTTAGCGCTAAGAACAGAGGTAGCTGAAATAGCAACCTAATGAGATTAGTAGAAATCTAAGAGAGGATTGTATGTTAATAATCGTATACTTCAACGTTTCTTGAATGTAAGTTGCGATTCTTGGTGGGTATACCCCTACGTCATAGAAGATTCCTTTTCAATTGTCTTTTAACGTGATATTTTATAGGCTTACCACACTCTACAAAATCCTAATTCTACAATACTCTAAAATCTTACTCTTTTAATATCTCATAAATACAAACGGTATTAGCCTGCGTATAGTTATTTCATTGACGTCAGGTTTATAATCGGAAAATGTATTTATGCAATTCTTTGTTTTCACTTGTTATTTCACTGTTCCAAATGTTTGTTTGAAGTGTATTCCGGTATTTGTAGGGGACAATTCATTATCATGTTGTTACAGTGGACTCGGACAACCTGTTTAACCCTTTCGCTGCCAATGACGAATATTTCGTTTTCACTAAGCAATACATCAGAGCCGGAGCAAAAAAGTATAAACGTATCTCTGATGCCAAAGACGAACATTTCGTCAGAACATTTGCAATACCCGAGTGCCACTCAATTGTCTACTCGGAAACTATTCACTGCCAATGACGAATATTTCGCAAAGATTTACAAATAGCTGAATGCCAGCGTTAACTGCAAGGGATGATTACCTCAGTGCCAGAGAATTAAGCTAACGCACCAAAACAGTTATGAAGAACAAGAAAGTTTATCATAAAATGTATTGCACGAGTACAAAGCGTAAAATTATACATTCATGTCAACTGCATGAGACAATGTTTGAGATATTAAATCTCCAATGTGTATGATTGATGCTGATGTAAGGTTTTGAAAAAGCAAATTATAAAACTAGAACGAAACCTTTGTGTGGTAGGCCTCAAAACAGGGGGATGGACACAAAGGCACATGTCCACATGTATCACAGCAAAATTTGGTGTCCTTCCTCTGTTTGTGTCTGAAACAGACCACACAACGACGAAAAGTTTGTTTCTGATTCTTGTTTGGTGGCAAGAGACGGGGATAATGCGCATCACGATGCAAAAGCCTGGGTGGTGTATCCCCACTCAAAGATCGTGCAGGACGAGAGGTCATATTTTGCGCCATCAGTTGGTTTATTAAATTTGAAATAAATTGCTTCTTCGAGCACTCTGATCCATGCTGGTACACAACGAAGGCATTATGGATTATAAAAT
Source organism: Prostheceraeus crozeri (assembly GCA_907163375.1). Classification (NCBI taxonomy): domain Eukaryota; kingdom Metazoa; phylum Platyhelminthes; order Polycladida; family Euryleptidae; genus Prostheceraeus; species Prostheceraeus crozeri. Next base: position 38,383 of record CAJQUW010001923.1, read on the forward strand.
CCAAAACCAAGAAAAAAAATTTCTTATACCATTTGGTTGATTTTCTTGACACAGAGTACGGGTCGATCACTTGAGAAAGTTTATCGACGCCGCCCATCGTCAAGTTGTAGTCAAGTATAATTTGGGGAATCACTTTTGAAGTGCGCCTCTTCGTTTTGATTTCAGCGAAAGAAGAATGATGCAAAGTTGAGATGAGATTAACGGTTTTGTTTCCGTTCCTCCGTGGATCGTTGAAACGGAAAAGAGTGATGGAATGTTCATTCTTTTTGTAAGTGCAAGAGAGAAAGGCGTTCTTTTGAACGGCTTGGTCGAAAAAAGAAGATGGCAAGTCTTTCCGTGACTTATTGACGGTTCCATAGATGTCAAAGCCGCACTCGATAGCTCTTTTGGTCAGCTCAAGCGAATTGAAGTAGTTGTCGAGGACTAGGGTGTAACCCTTCCCTTTCAGGGGATCAGTCAATGACAAAACCAGTCTCGTAGCAAAGTAATGAAGGTGATGTGGTAAGTATAAACGTCCATCACAATCCGAAGGATGATTGCCGGATAAAGTGTCTCTTCCAGTATAAATGATGAAGTTAAAAACAAAACTTGTATCAGATTCACAAACATAAAAAGCTTTATACCGTATCGTGCTCGTTTGCTCGGGATGTATTGCTTCCACTGTAGTCTTCCTTTAAACTTTTGTAAAAGCTCATCAATGGAAAGAATGTCCTTTGGCGTGTACGTTTGAAACCGTTCGAGAGCCAAATCAATAAATTTTCGAATTTTGTAGAGCTTGTCATTTTTGTCGGAGCTTTCGTTGTTTGCGAAATGTAAAGCCCGCAAAATGCTTTGGAAGCGATTCCGAGACATCAACTGGGAAAATATCGGAGTGTTAAGAATGGGATCTTCGGACCAGTAATCTGACAGTGAAGGTTTTTTAACCAGTCCCATAATGAGGTGGATGACGAAAAATGTCATAATTTCATTGAAAGTTACGTCTTCCCATACTAATGCTCGAGAGTTAGATGTCTTTGCGAGTCCTTGTAGAGCTCGACCGAATCGATTTGTTTCTTCTAGTATTAGTGCTATCATATCATCGAAAAAAAAGTGTCGGAAGGCACTCACTTCATTTTCAAAATTGGCCGTGATTCCTGGCTCTCCCGAAAAAGTAAATGGTGGTTTCAAATCATCGCCTTCTTTCCATCCTGTGATTTCTTCATTGTGTTCTGTGTCATCTTCAGGATCAGAAAAATCGCTTTCTTCAAAATCACTTCCACTGCTTTCTTCAGATGACATCTTCACTCAAGAGCGTGAGAAAAAGTGAGCTTCGAACGACAAACCCTGAAATTTATGACACTTTTGCTAAAAATAGATATGAAGTGTTTGGTATCGTTAGAAACCGTAAAACGTCACCAACAATCCCATCTTACTTTCATTTCAATTGAAACGTTGTAGAGAACATCAGATGGAATTGCAAATATCAAACGCCAAAAACGAAATATTCGTCATTGGCACTGTGTTGTTATTTCATGGGTGACGAAATATTCGTCCATGGCATTCTAGTATTTTCTATATAAAATCACGTGGTATTGGTGAAATAGGGGAGCTTCGCGAAATATTCGTCATTGGCAGTGACTTGATTACTAGAATTTCGTTGGCAGCGAAAGGGTTAAATATGTTTACTTTACTGCAGTCATGCGCTTTAAAGTTGGAAGTACCTTTTATCATGAAGAACAGCTTGAAACAAAATCCGTCCACTTTGTTCAATTTCCATTCGTATAGCTTTGTTAACAAGGCTTGACTTGTGAATAGCTTCAATCCTCGACTTCCCTGACTGCACTGTCATAACCCCTACTAGTAAGGAGCTACATGGATTCACAAACATTGGTTGTCCATCTTGAAAAACTCGACACCAACAGTGATCTTCGTCGGATTGATGTAGTACTTCACAACAAGAAGATAATCCCAAAATATATGCGTTATTCGGTCTGGAAGTAGACACTTGCAATTCTTTCATAACACTTAACGACAAATTCCTCGATTCTCCTAGACGTTTTACGATTTGGACTAGAGGATTTTTGCCCGATCTCACTAATCTTTTTAACTTATAGAGGTGATTCTCAAAGGATAACGCTGAGAAATTATCTAGGCCTCCGAACCTAACAGCAACATCAGTCAAGTGCAGAAGGGAATGGACATTGAAAACCAGGAATTCTTTCCCATATATTTCCCGACCTTTTTCGACGAAATATTGCATCAAAGAAAACGCGTAATCGGCATGCCTACTAAAGAAGGGGAAATCAAGATGGACATGGCAACATTAAAAACTAAGAAGTGGTTGTACACAGCCTGGTCGATCACACCTCGAAGGACTATCTTTCCAGAGTACAAGAGAAACTGTCTCAATTCCGTAGCTTTATAATGCTCGAACTCATCTAAACTTCTCGGCTTCCGTACAAATATATCGGGGATGGATAGTCGTATCCCAATCAAACGTTCACTTATTAAATTTCTTTGAGTCATGGAAATTCTAAACCGTTTGGGCCCTCTTATCCAAATCAATAATAAACGCTTCATGACCCCTAAACAAGCTATGTGCATATAATCCTTCGAAAATGTATTTACCATATCAATAGGCAATTTACAAAATGGTGATTCTCCCTTGTGATGTTCTTTCTGTAGTTGCAGTCTGACTGAAAGGTCAGTTCGTTTATCTAAGCATCGAGTTTCCTGATATGTGACTCTTCTTTCACACCATTCACCTTTCTGGGTGCACATATCGCAACCATAATACCCAGAAAACGATTTAGTATTTTTGATCATCGCGAGAGCTGGTGAGTCAGCAACGATACACCTCAAATGAACTTTTATTACCCTTCCATCGTACTCAAGACCATGTGTAAGCAAGTAATTGAGGTCATCAATGGAATCCTGAAGGAATTCTAAATTACATGACTTTGTATTTCCGACCGCTATGGCGGTGGGGAAAACCACGGGGGGATTCAAATGTAATGCAAATAAAACTGGCCATGCACTCTTGCTTGAGCTTTTGAACAAAGGTAACCCATCTGTGTTCAGCGATAATTCTATCCCCTTTATTTCACTACCAACAGTTATAGGATATTTCTTAAGCATGTGTAATACTTGTTCTTTCAAACTTACACCCGGGTAGATAGACATACCGGCATCCAGATTTCATTTGGGTTGATACTTCCTTCACAGTGTGTAGCAATGTTCTAGCGGTTGACGGTAAATAGTCGTGTCCATGCTTCTTCAAAATGGCCAATAAGCGATCAAAGCTTTTTTGTCGTACGTGTTCTTCACATGCCCATTCTCTCAAATTTTGCATTAAATCGTGCTGCTTCTCATATTCATCAAATGTATCATCATCCTCAGATCCTTCATCGACTTCATACTCCGTATCAATATTTTGCCACAAACCTTCAGCTGAACTACTCGAGTGGGCAATTTCATTTTCATCGGTGACTTCATGCATATCTTCAACACTTTGCCAAGAATTTCCAAAACTACTTGACTGGACTATTTATTTCATTTACATCGGTAACACTAGACTGATCAATTTCCACGTGTATATCCAAACCATTCGAATTATGACTACCGGATTCATTTTCGCTGGGGGCATTCGTAGTTGAAAATATTCTGTTTACTAACTTCCATTTGTTAACGTAAGTGCTGTTCCTCCTCCTCCGTTCTGCCATACTAACCTACAAAATAACCTCGCATGACACAAGATCAAGCTTTGGCCAAAAAATGGGAACTATGATTTATCTATGCATATCACTGGTTGGTAAACATAGAATATGTGGACTAAGTGGAAGGTATTATGGCATCCAATACGTCCCGGGATAACCTACAGTTGCGGCCATGAAGTTTGCAACACCGTCTCATAGAGTAGAAAAAACAACATTTCCCTTTCCATGTGTAGATTTTAACATAGTATTATTCAATCATGTAACCAATAAAGACTCATAACAATTTTAAACAGAACAGTAATAAACAACAACGATGAAGAAGCTAGTACTTGGTTTGGGTGCCCCTCGCTTTGATGACAGCGTTAATTCTTGATGGCATGGAATGAACCAATTTTGCACAAAAATCACTGATTTCTTCGTCATGGTGCCAAATATGGAGAAAGTTTGCAATCAGAGTTTGTTTGTTTGAGGCTGGTAATTGTTTTACACGACGTTTAATAATGCTCCATAGATCTTCAATCGGATTAAGGTCCGGAGACGAAGGAGGCCAGGTGAGAAGTTGGATGTTTCGACGAGAAAAGTGTTGCATGCTAACTCACATGTGCCGGAGCGTTGTCCTGTTGAAAAATACCGCTTCCGCTGGGGAACCAATCACGAATTTGCTGAACCACTCTTCGGTCAATAATTTCGTCGATGTACATCTGACTGTTCATGTTTCCTTCAACAACATGAGCCCGTCCGGTGCCATGAATTGAGAAACATGCCCAAATCATCACGCTGGTAGGATGCTTTGTCGTCTTGTTAAAGTGTTCTGGTCTATTCTACTATTCTCACATACCGAGGACAGTTGTCACTGATTTCTAAAATAGTCTCATCACTAAAGATGACAGTTTGCCAATCTTCTTCACTCCACGATTGGTGCTCCCTAGCCCACTTGAGACGCTTCTCAATTTGAGCATTGCTCAAAAAAGGACGTCGACAAGGTTTAATAACTTTACATCCGGCAATGTTCAACACACGTCGCATTGTTCTTTCGCTGTTGATGTTGATGGATTCGTCACCGGATGCCCCAGCTTGATAGTCACGTAAAATGTCCTTCGCACTCGATCTGGGATTTTGGACAACCAAATGCTTCACTCGGCGCAAATCTCTTTCATTGAATTTTTCTTTGGGTCTACAATTTTGATAATTCGTCTCGTAGCATCCAGTTTGTTGGTAGTGACTGATATTTCTGCTCACTGTCGATTTGCTGATGTTCAAATCATTGGCAATTTCGGTTTGTGACTTCTCTGTGTGTTCAAAAAGTGCTATAATTTTGCATCGAATCTCATTGCGTCCTTCCATGATGCCGCAGGCGTGCAAAATGGAAGATAAACTGAATTCACAGCTTGCTTTCAAATTTGAATTTGCAGAATGCAATGAGATATCCATTATTTACCTATTCAAAACTTTGTCAACAACATTGACAGCTCAGGCATAGAAATCAGCTAAGAGACGTTCAGTCCAAGGATGCATAGACTCACAACAAGTTGCAGTAATTTTTCACTTCATAAGGCAGTGTTGCAGACTTCATGGCCGCAACTGTATATACACACGTTCTTTTCGTGCATATATGCATACACATATATCGCATAGTTAAACAATGAATTGAAAAACGACAAATAGACTGGATCCATATCATATATATATATATATATATATATATTTATCAATATATATATATATATATATATATATATATATGTACAGGCGAAAATGACGTCATGAAAATCACAAATTCAACTGCAAGGGCACTGAGCCATTCCTTTCATTAGATAGCATATCGATATTTTCTTTCAAAGATAAGAGGATAGGCTGATGCACCGATAATGGAGAAATTTTCAGCTTTAGGATGGTGCACATGTAAAGAAATTTCAGTAGCTACGGGATAGGCTTTCAAATGCTCGCTAATTCGAGTGGCTAAGTGGCTTGTTTTCCGCCTGTACATAGCATCATAGTTTTACACGTCATATTTAATGGATATCGGTTCTTGCATTTTACGCTGATCTGTATACGTATATCAGTGCTCCGAGTACAGCCCGAACTCGGGCTTCGCCCGAGCTAGGCCCGAATGCCCGAATTAAAGAGCGCCCGCCCGAAATTCTTGAACGAGAATGCCCGAAATTTTTAGTGGCCCATTCTGTAAAAAATACTTATTTTACAATACAATCAACATTAAAAATCAATTCCATGCATGTTCGGTACAAATGAAACAATTCGATCATCCTATTTGTAAATATAATTGTGATTTACATAGATTTCTCATTAAAAGTATTGTTCGTTAAACAATTTATGTAATCGTTTTTTGAAATTCTCAAACCCTACCCGGGGTAATCGCTTTTTAACATTTGCATATATAATCACTTTTCGAACATTTTTGACCCCCCTCCCTCCCCTTAGAAGTATAATTACAAATAATTCAACTATACTCACTTGTTCTTGCAGGTGTAATCTACATTGTATATTACGTGTTTCCATTCTGACTTACAGAATTCGTTTGTTCGTGGATCATAGAGGTCAGTTATATCGTTTTCGTTTTGAAGTTTAAACGTTTGCTGCTTCACAAGAAAACAAACTGTCTTGTTTAATGTGAACTATTTTCAATTTGCTTGTTTACTTCTTTTACGCTCGTATGAATATGAGCAATAAGAATAATAAATTTTCACACGGAATGCATAATTCTCGAAACTAAGTAAGCTTTGTATAAGACCACTGCGAAATTGTTACAATATTGTTTGGTCATCTTGTATAACAGGATTCATTATCTTGAAAATGTAAATAATTTTTCACAAGAAAAATTTTTTTTTAATTCAATGTACTTTCTTAATTTGCCAAAGAGTACGGTATGTGGATAGGCACGTTATAGCCTACTGAACAGCGAAAAGTCATCCACTAAAATGTGTGGTGGTTATTTGTAAATAGAAACAAAATCAAGATCGACTCCTGTGGATGCAGGAGAAGAGGTAGAACGTTGATGTGCACGTATATACACTTATTTCATAAAGGTTCAAAATAGGCTTTGCGAACTTAGAAATAGGCATTACAAAAATCTGACTGATATAGTAAGTGATTCTGCAATATTGAAGAAATTGATGAATTCATCATACGGGTACTGTCTCTAAGAGAAATAGTTAAGCTCTATCTTAGAATAAAATAACGATTTACATGTATATCTCAAACCTCAAATCCTCCCTTTCGTCCAATAATATTGTGAGTTACTACTTAATCAAAACTTACTACTTATGTCACTACTTAATTTAGTGTTTGTCACCAGACTTTTGGCCATAGCTGTATATCTCAAACCTCAAATCCTCCCTTTCGTCCAATAATATTGTGAGTCGGTTCATTCATCAAAATAGCGAATTATTGAATGACGATTCAGGACACACTTTGAAAAGTGTGCGTAACTGTAAGACTTTTTCACTAAAGCAAATGTTAACCATGGAATCCATAATTCATTGCATTCTTTGACCGATTTACTTTACTGCCTTATCATGTAGTATGCTTTCATGGAAGTCAGATGAACTGTGTATTGTTAGAATATTAATAAAACAACAAATATTCGCGAATTTCGCAAGCACGAGTCTCTCACGAAACTTTGTTGCGCACATAATTTTACTAAGTCAGTAAGTGCTTTTCAAATTCACGAAAATAAGTTGCTCGAATTAGTTCAGGTACTAATTAGTCTCGAAAATTTAGTTCCGCTAAAATGTGTTGTTCTACACTACTAGTCAGTATACTTTGACTGTTCAAAATTAGTGAGTCTGGATAGAATCAAGTTTTATTGAATCAATCACAAATTTTCAAGATTGATTAAAACTTCTTCATAGACTTAATAAACACGTAGTAGTGTTGTAATTTTGTTGAGATCTTCAAAAATGTTCTTTAGAGTTGAGCTTTATACAAATACGAAGGTAAAAGACATAGCTCGTAAGCCATATTTGAATAATAATTTGATTTTTTAACAATATTATAAAATTCAATTACCATATTCTAAACTTCAATATGCCGAAGTACCGACCCGGATGTTAAGTAATCATTTGTTTTATACAATTGATGATCCTACTTTATTTGTGTATAATGGAAAGTGTAATCGAAGGTTCTCTTTTATCTTAGTTATATATTTCATATATTCTAAAAATTAACCGGAAAAGTGAAAAATTAGTGTATGGAATTCTTGTTTTTGTATCTTCCTCGTCTCGTTCGAGATTTTTTTCGATTCTTACTCTTTTGATACTTGAATTTTACCAAACAATCATACAATATGATAGTAGTGATTTTCCCGTTTTGTGTATATGCTAGATAATTTGGTGGCACCATTCTAATATCGTAAATAATGCCCGGTCCCATCTAAAACTGTTAACTGTAAAGGCCTACAATAAAAGTAATGTTGTGAATAGACCCGATTCCTTGTAGTTCGCTAACTACCAATGCGCGAGTACTTGTATGTAATTAAAACTTTTGTGAAACAATCAATATTAGAGATCAAAGTTAGTCATAGTCAGTCAAAGATAGTCAGCAGTTATCAAAGTCAGTTACGGCAATCAAACAGTGAAACACGCCTAAATTGGTATATGACAGTCATTTCTATGTTTGTAGAAAAGTGGTGTGTTGAGGCTGTCTCTAACCGGGCCCGGACACTCAGTCTATTTATTGTTTCGCAAAACTTCGTATGATAAATCGGCCTTGACCTACATAAACACAATTAAATTTTGCATTTCAGCTGCGTAGAAAAGATGACGTCAAAGCCTAAAGCGCAATGGAACGACGATTGGTTGAAAGAGAAAGATGATAATGGGGTCGTGATAGGACACTGGTGTACTTTAGTTGACGAAAGTAAAAATAAAGTAGTGTCACTTCTGTAGTGATAAGGAATTTTTTGTTAGATCTGGCAAGACGAATCTGGAAAGTCACGCAAAAGGTATAACTCACTCTCGTAGATCTAAGGAAATTAGTGGAAATTCTAAACTTGGATTTGTCAAAAACCCCAAAAATAACCCACAAGAAATTTCCGCCAGAGCATCTGAGTTACGAATTATATGCCGTGTCGTATTAAAAAACCATTCATTCGAAAGTTATGATGATTTTATTAGTGACCTTCAATCATTTGTCCCCAACAATTTACTAACTGGTCAGATGAAAATGAAATCCGACAAAATCTCATATACTATACGAGAGGCTTTGTATCCCTTCGTGAGAAAGTCCGTTTAGCTGACATAAAAGATAGTGAATGGTACAGCCTGCAAATAGATGAGGCAAATAAGCTAAAATCATACTTGGGAATTGTTGTGCGGTATGTTGATAAGAAAACCTTTGAACCGAAAGTGGTTTGCATGGACTTGCCTTCAATTGAGAAAGGAGATGCGGCCACCATTCCGAAAGTGTACGATCTTCGCTTGTGGATAGTCTTCAATTGGACACGAGACGGTGTTTATCTGTTATGTCAGATAACTGCAATGTGATGCGAGGTAAGCATGCGTGCGAGTACCTATCATATTTATGATGGTAGGCCGTAGCTACGTATAGTATGGGGCCCACAGTAGATTATCCGTTTAATTTATTTTCAGGTAATCAAAACGGCGTTTTCGTGCGACTACAACGACATTTACCGAATATTGTTGATGTTGGTGGATGTTCGCTACATCACATACATAACGCCACCAGCCACGCGGTATCAAAGTCGGACATCAGTGGTGTTGAATCACTTCTCCAGGATCTCTATTCTTATTTCAAGTATTCTGTACCAGAACGCAATAAATTTGATCGGGTAAGTTATGAATAGCCTGATTTAAGTTGTTTAAGTCTCAGTTGCACATGAATCTATTCACACGTAAATACGTAGTACAGTGCGTATGCTTATTACGTATTGACAATAATCACAAATAAATGCTTTATGTGTATACAGTATTTATCTGTATTTGTTCTGAGTAATTAACTATATTGCAGACTTCAGAGACCAATCCTTATCCTCATCTCTAAGTATGAAATTGAACTGTTCTGTCTTTCTCTTGGCGGATTAACTTATACACACAGAAATCACATTACCGTACACAGATCTATAGGTATATAGCGTAAATGAAGCCACGGAAAACAGTTTTTGTGCACTTTTAGCATAAATTTTAGGATTTTTAGTGTCCACGTAACTTTTAAGCACATATTTACGGTATTTTTAGTACGCAAGTACGAGTGCGTAAGTGCAGAACATATTTCGATTTGTTAGAACATATTTTACTAGCCCTACTGATGTGTATGCCCTATTGGACAATTTTCATGTAATTGTGTCATTGATGCACTTAAGCATTTGTTTCATATGCCATTGTACATATATTTCCTACATGTAGATCACTGAAGTGCTGGAGATCAAGAACATGACCCTTCTGCGACCCGTTTCGACTAGGTACAAACAAACAGTTATCGAGTTATTAGAATTGTTCTTTCTTGGTTCTGTTTATTAAATTCTGCAGCATTATTCGATTTTTAACAAAATCTTTGAAGTATCTGTAATTTTGAAGTTCCTCTAATAGAAGCACACATTTAAACAATACTTTTGTGCAATCGTGGTATCTCGACAGTAGGCCTATCATGTGATATCTATAATTTTAGGCAACAAAATGAAAAATATACCGTACTTTTGCAAAATGTGTGCTTATGTTAGGGAATCGTAGGACATTTTCACTTTTTGATGTTAATATTTTGGAATCGTTTGTTATGTTTTGATGGTGAACGCATATGGATCGTATACATACATGTACATGTATCTTCATATAGCCATGTAAGCATCATTCACCAATGAGATCAAACGATAGGCCCAATAACTATGACTCCTCTGAAATCTCGTTTGGCTAGTAATGGGAATAAGACCGTTCCAGGACACCATAAAATCAAAAAAATTAGTACTTTTAAAAACGACATAAATTCATGAATTTAGACCCTTTTTCAGGTTTTTAAGATCTAAATTCATGAATTTGGTTCATTCAAAAAGTACCATTTTTTTCAAAAATGGTACTTTTAAAAACGACATAAATTCATGAATTTAGATCTTAAAAACCTGAAAAAGGGTCTAAATTCACAAATTTGGGCGTTTTTAAAAATACCCAATTTTTCAAATTTTTCAAAATCTCAAAATTTGAGAATTACAATCGGGCGAAGCCCTAGAACCTTCGGTTCGATTTTCACCCCCAAAATCATGACCGTTCCAGGACACCGAAAAATCAGAAAAGTTAAGAATCTCAAATTTGTGAATTACAATTTTTACCTTGAAAATCATGACCGTTCTAGGACACCGAAAAAATCATAAAAGTTAAGAATCTCAAAATTTGAGAATTACAATCGGGCGAAGCCCTAGAACCTTCGGTTCGATTTTCATTGCTTAAATCATGACCGTTCTAGGACACCGAAAAAAAATCATAAAAGTTGAGAATTTCAAATTCATGAATTTTATCCATCTTTCAGGTTTTTAAAATATATCATGTGACTAAAAATATTTGAAGGAATTGACATATTCTTAACAATAAGTTTAGGTACTTTTACAATTGTCATTCAATTGTAGAGAACATCTGCTTTTCTCGCATTTATGAATGAAATGCATTTCAGTGTAGGAGCTGTGTCCTGCAACTCAAACATTTGAAAGGAAACAATGTATGAAAGAACAAACAGCTGCTACACCCACTTAGACATTTGTAAGACGTGAAATATATAACCAGCAAATCCTACTCCGGCTGCAATGCCGTGTAACAATACACAACAACAATAATCGATATGGCTATTTCAAACAATTGTGCTGAAGACTTATTTAATTTAACAGTGTTTCTTGCCAGTGAAGGTTGTGTTAAAACGCTCTCGTCATATATTTCTCAAAATGAGACAAGATCAATTTGAAGATAGAAGAAAACAATCGTTGACAGGGAGGATGAAAAAATTACGGGAGGAATTCAAGAGGAATATTTTGAGAGGCATGAATTTACAGATTCTTTGAGTGATTTCATAGAGCCAAATGGTGGAGTCAATAATACAATTGTAAACTTACACAAATTCTTGTTGCATGAAAAAAGAAACAATTCACTCAGTGTCATGTGTAAAATTTTTTATCGGTAAGCACATCAACTATCTTCTATCTCTTTGTGATAATGACAAGTCTTATTTTTAAAGTCTCTTGAAGCAAAATGAGATCAGTTACCGAAGTTTCATTTCAATTAGGTAAAATTAGCAGACAAATTTCCTACGCTTTGTTGGGTGTCTGTTTCTCTTGTACTTTAAAAGTCACGACCTAATGTTAACGGAAGATTGACTACAAAAGGATAATATTTCATTGTGTAAAGCAATTATGTGACATTCTAAATGATTTCATTCTTCTCTCAAACAATGGTGCGTCATTTAGCGATAATACCGCGCTGACATATTCAATGGAATTTGGATGTTAAACTCCGCTATTGTTATTGCGATACGGCCGCAAGACACTTTATTTTCAATGCTATTTCATTTTAATTTTCTTAACAATGGTGCGCCATTCAGCTAAAATACTGCGCCATTCAACTAATCAAATGACGCGCTGTGAAGAAAATTTATCATTCTTTAAACCCCTCTGTTTTAAATGCAATGTTATTTCCTCTTGCACATGTAAATACAATAGAGTGTTTCATCCAATGAAACCTTGTCCTCGCGTGGACAGAAATCTTATTGTTTAGAAAATTTGTATCTGTCGGTTTTAAATGCAATGTTATTTCCTGTTTTAAATGCAATGTTATTTCCTCTTGCACATGTAAATACAATAGAGTGTTTCATCCAATGAAACCTTGTCCTCGCGTGGACAGAAATCTTATTGTTTAGAAAATTTGTATCTTATATGCAATGTTATTTCCTGTTTTAAATGCAATGTTATTTCCTGTTTTATATGCAATGTTATTTCCTGTTTTAAATGCAATGTTATTTCCTGTTTTAAATGCAATGTTATTTCCTGTTTTAAATGCAATGTTATTTCCTGTTTTCAATCATTTTCATTATGTTGTTATATGACGTCATTTTTCTCTCATCCAATGAAACCTTGTCCTCGCGTGGACAAATTTACATGTATTTCAATGTATCCAAATTGAATGTATGCAAAGTGGTTGTAACCAAATTGAAATATCCATGTGTTGTTTTTAATTTCTCATTTACGGGAATATAATAGAAATATTGTATCTTCTATAAAAATGAGAAACATCAGAGACTTCCAAAAAATATACAGCAAACAAAACCACATTAAATTTCGATTTAAATGAGATTGCTAAGCAATTGGGAGAAAAGAATTTTCACATATTGATGAGTAATGAATTACTATTGTTAAAAGATGAGCGAAACACCAACTCTATGTAGTTAAACACTAACACAATGCAACAATGTAACGTTTAAATTTAGATTAAATTAAATAATTTCAAAATCGAATAAGTAGTAAAGAAAGACATGATTAGAGACCAGTTTTAAATCAATACCCCCTCCCCAAAGTAGTAAGGAAAGACATCATTATAAAAATGTTTTAAATCAATACCCCCTTCTGACTAAGTAGTAAAGAAAGACATCATTAGAGACCAGTTTTAAATCAATACCCCCCCCCTTCTGACTTCTAGGGGTCTCTTAAGAAATTTTTTTATTATAAAATGAGCAACATAAATGAGTTTTTTAAATTATATGGAACGCAAACTACGACAAATTTCGACCTAAAGAAAATCGCAAATGAATTAGGAATAAAGAATTTTCATGTTCTAATGAGAAACGAATTACAATTCCTAAAAAATAGGCCATCAGGAACCTTCAGTTCCCGGAACAAAGTTCCATCAATAACTGTAAATTTCATAACGAATCTTCACACTTCAGACCAAAACGGCGTACATTGGTCAGCAGGTATCTTTAGTAAAAACGGAGATAATTATTATTTTGACTCATACGGGCTTCCACCTACAAATGAAGTAAAAGAATTACTTGGAACGGGAACATACAATACGTTTCAAATTCAAAAACCGGGAACTACTTATTGTGGACAATTATGTCTTTATGTTTTATTTAAATTACAAAAAGGAGTACCATTTCTAGATATTATGTTAGAGTTAAACAATCTATAACTCAAGCGAAGCTAGCTAAAGCGCCACCTAAAGGTTAAAGCTCTGTTTTCTGTAATTCATTTTGATAAAAACGGCCTCTGATATCCTCATTATCTAAATCTTTAATTTCATAAGTAATCGGATAAGTTTTATTTATTTTGCAAACTTCAAATATTTCTTTAGTCCAATAGCCAACAAAGCCTTTTTCAAATTTGTTCTTATATTTAAATATTCTAACTCTATCTCCAATTTTAAATTTCGGCTTAAGTTTCTGCAAATTCGGATTACTCTCATTCAAATTATTATTCTCGAATATTTTCTTTCGTATCAAATCAGGGTCGTCAGAAGCATTCTTTGGAGTTTCTTCAATACCAGAATGAACTTTATTATTGTACTCTTCCACAATTCCTGGTAATATTTTTAACCATTTCTGATTTCCTTGCTGAGTAAATTTCTTGAAAATTTTATTTTTTAACGTCCGATTGAATCTTTCTATCACTACGGCCTTCCCAGCGTTTTCAGTTGAATAAACAGTTTCAAATAGTGGCTGAACGTTTCGGTTATAAAATTCCGACCCTTTATCAACAAACAATTTTTTTGGCTTTCTATTACTTTCTTTAAAGATTTCTTCAAACGCATATTTAACTGAAAGACCACTTTTATTTTTTAAAGGTTTTACCCAAGCGTATCGTGTATATAAATCTATAACTGTCAATGCGTATTTGTAGTCAGACTTTGTCTTAGAACCTTCGGTTCGGTCCCTTTCATTCGGCATATGAATAAGATCAGCACTCCAAATATCATCTTTATTAAATACTTTTACTTTTAATAAATATTTAGGCTTTCTATATTCTTTATGAATTTCAGATGCATAAACGTCTGAATTATGATTTCGAGCGTTGCTCTCAGACAGCTTTGCTGTCGTTTCATTTAAACCCTGACCGAATAATATTTTAGCTTGTAAAGCTTTCTTAACAAACATTCTTTCAATTTTTTCTCTAAATGTAGGATTTTGAATACTATCTAATTCTTGAATCATCTTCTTATCAGCTGCATGACGAGAACTTAGATCATGATTTCGATAAGCTAAATCATGCCTGTAAGCGGCGGCATCTACTCTATTTATTGGTTCTTCACCTGGTTTCGGATTATTATTCTCATCTAGTCTTATATCTAATCGAGTTCCTGGCCCAGTATATGAATGACCAGGAAGATGTTTTTCTTTCGAATATTTACTCCAAATAAATCCAGGAAAGTTTTCTAATGTTTTTTGTATATCACCACCGTAGGTAGTAACCAAACTTTGTTTATCGTCGTTACCTTCATAAATTTTACAGTTTGAGTTTTTATTTTTGTTTAATAGATAATTCAATAAATCTAAATTAGAAATTTTTAATTTAATTAAATTTTCGGAATTTTTAGTATTCATTTTAAAAGATAAAAAAAAAATTAAGAAGATAAAAAAAATTAAGAAGATAAAAAAAATTAAGAAGATAAAAAAAATTAAGAAGATAAAAAAAATTAAGAAGATAAAAAAAATTGTTTTACCGAAAAAGAAACAAAGGTCCTGAGGTTATTACCGAATCATACTAGGACTTAGATATATTCCAGAACCATCTTTAGTTTCTTTAATTTCAATTAAATCATCAACATTGTGGAGAATATTTTTAAGAACTCGTTTTCCTTCATCAACTAATTTTAATTTACTAATAAAATTATCTACTACTCCTTTTCCTTCGGGCGAAGCCCTAGAAGACATCTCCGATGTTCCATGAACCGATGTCCCTTCACCCCTAGCAACTTTCTCTAACTCCCTATTATGACGTTTTTGTTCTTCTAATGCTGCCTTCTCTGATTTATTTTTATTTACTGCTTGGACAATACCAGCTGTTCCACCTGCAACACTTCCTGCTGCAGCTATGCCTCCTATTATTAGTGGAATTAATGGGAGAATCCCACCATTCTTTTCTTCTTGTAATTTAATATTCTCTATCATTGGTTTACTTATGTAATACTTTTTTTTATTAATCGTAATAGTTTTAGGGGTATTTTTGTCAACAATATTACGTAATTTTAATTCAACAGTTTTATTATTAATATTACTTTTCGCTTGCGACATTTTTAATAAAAAATTTTAAGTTAAGAATTTAAAGTTATCAAAAAATTTAAATCTATTCTAGTTATGAAAAATTTTTAGTTAAGAAATTTTAAGTTATCAAAAAATTTAAATCTATTCTAGTTATGAAAAAATTTTAATTAACCTATCGGAGCGAAGCTCCTCTGGCTTTAGCGCTTTAGCCGATCCTAACCATCTTTCCATTAAGAATTTCAATAGAATATTTTGCATCTTCTAGCAATAAACCATAAGCCATCAATGAAGTTGTGGAATCTTTCTTTTCAATATTAATTGTTACATCACAACCATTTTTAATAATATCTTCAGATTGTGCACTTAAATCGAAGCAGAAAATTGGATATAAATGTCTCCAATCTCCAGGAGTTAATTGTGGTTCAACTCCAAATTCTATACAAAGATTTCTATAAGAATCATATCCTTCCATAAATTGATTATTGGTATCATCGAATCTTAATGGATCAATTGGATATCGAGTTTGATTTAATGAAACTTGTAAACTTCGAATTGTATTAATATGGAAGATATTATTGTTCTTATCAAAACTTGGAGAATTATTTCTTTGAAATGTTAGTAATAAATATCTTGGGGTATTCGCAGTTCTAGTAAAATGCCAGTTAAATCTTTGTTCGGAAAAAGTTACTGAACTAGCAGTACGCTTTAGAAAATTAACTGGAATTGGTTTGTTAGTATTTAATCTTTTTGCAATAGCTGTTTCAACCTCTAAACTAGGAGTAATATGCTTAATCCACCATTCAAGTCTATCAATTTTTAAATATGCTTTTTTCCCAGTCTTACCAAAAAAGATTAATTCATTATTTACTGTACGATGAATTATTAATTTAAATTTTAATTGATATGATATTTTATCATAATCTAAATATCCGAATAATGGAGACAATGGCCAATTAACTGTCTGTTTACTTTTTTTGTTAAATTCACGTCTTTCTTTATATGCATCATTATTTGTTTTATTTAAATGTTTTGCAATATTTTCTACATCTTTCGCAATTCCTGCGGCATCTGTTCCGGCGTGAGTTAAATCATCAACAATTATACCATCATTAGTATCAGGAAACCAACCTTCGATTTCATACTTTTTATTATTTTCACCAATTGTTATAAATCTAAGCATTGTATCAATTACACCTGGAGAATCACTTATTGTTTCTATATTTTGAGTTGCAACATCTAAACGCATTTGTGTAAATAAACTTGGGAAAAAATTATTCTCTAGTGTAATATTATCGGTATCTGGTAATGGTGTTGTAAAATTAGCATCACTATATAAAGAATATTCGCAGTGTAAAAATGAATCAGGTAAATATAAATAACTCTGCTGATTATCAACTTCAAAAATTAAATCACCTCCAGTATTTACTCTACTGGAAGATCCGGGATTCATAGCAACTCTTATATAGTCATTCTTTTTTTGATTATAACTGACGAACGGAGGATCGTCTAATCTAAATTTATTTTCGATAAGCGAAGACATTTTTATAAAAAATAATTTGACTTTTTGTTTTTCTCACAGATAGAAAAAAAATTTTTACTAAAATATAATTACTAAAAAATTTTTACTAAAAAAAAATTACTAAAAAATTTTACTAAAATATAATTACTAAAAAATTTTTACTAAAAAAAATTACTAAAAAATTTTTACTAAAAAAAATTACTAAAAAATTTTTACTAAAATATAATTTTAGAATTTTGCTAGACCAGCTCCGCTATGAATGCCATTACCTCTTATTTCTTCAATTGTTTTTTTCATTATGTTTACTATCACCCTCTACAGCTATGTTAGCAATTTTGTTTTTTGTTTCATCTGAAAGTTTTTTTAATTTTTTTAGTTCTTCAGAATCATTCTTGAGTTTACGAATAGCTTCTAGTTGTTTTAATTCGTTTTGAGACTTGACAGCATTTGATATTGCACTAGCTGTACTACCTATAGCAGCTGCTCCTTTTGCAGCAGATGTAATCAAATCTTTATTATTTTTAATTAAGTTAACGATACTACCAATACCAGAAAAGATGCCATCCCCTTCTTTTTGAACGGTTTCTCTATTATCATAATGGTAAACCGGATTCATACGTGGTTCATGAGCAATTTTTTGATTTGAAGCAAATTGTTTAAGATTGTGTTTATAAATTATAGGCATTTTTTAGTAATAAATTTGACTTTTGGGAAAAATATAAATACGGGCGAAGCGCGAAGCGCGAAGCGCGAAGCCCTGGAAGACATCTCCGTTGACCCATGAACCGATGTCCATTATAAAAAAAATGTTTATTTTTTGTTCTTAACTTTTACAGATTGGGTTTTTGGTTTAACTTTATCAGGAACCAAATCTGCATCAATCATTCTTTTTATTCTATGATTTTCTTTCATAATATTTCTTTGTTTTATTAACTCTTCTAATTGTTTTATTCTTTTAAAATTATTAGCTCTAATTTTATCCATTTTTAAAATTATATACTTTTATATTTTTAAATTTTTTTTAAAAATTATATTTATACTTTTATATTTTTAAAATTATATTTATATTTTTTAAATTATATTTATATTTTTTATGATTTTTATTTTTTGTAGGTAAAAAATATTTAAGTTAATATTTACAATACTCGTTTAAGATTTACGTTTATGAATATCTAACAACTTCGAGATAACTTTATTAATTGCTTGTTGCACTTTATCTATTGCATCAAGAAGCGTGTGATGTACTTTAATTTCTTTTTCAGTCATTTCTAATTTTTTCTCACTTTTCTTTAATTCTGTTTTTAAAGCATTTAATTGAACTTTAAGACCATCTACTTTTCTTTTAACGGAATCTAACTGTTCTTTATTTTCTTTAGAGTTTTCTTGTAAATTTTTCTTTAATTCATTTTCTAAATTGATTTTCAGAGTTTTCATTTTATCAACTTTTTCATTAAGTGATTTTACTTCAATTTTTAATTGATTTATTTTTTTAATTTGTTGAGCAATTTTAGAACTCAATTCATTCACACTTTTTTGGAATGTAGTTTGTAACTGTTTTAAATTTTTTTTAATTCTTTCAGGTAGTTTTTCTATTTCATCTTCTAATTGTTCTTTTAACATTTTTATCTGATGTTTATTTTTAATGACTGCAGATTTTAAATTTATAGAAAGTAATATTAAAATTTTTGATTGTTCAGAAATCTTTTTAAAAAGTTTTGCTATATCTGCTTCTAGCTCTCTATCCTTTTTATCAAGTTTTAATAATTTTTCGTTTAATGATTTGTCATTAAGTTTAAGCAACTTTAATTCGTTCATCAGCGGAACCATAACATCGTTTATATATTTTTCCTTTAAGTCATTGATTTGTGTATCAACATATTGTTTATTTGTTAACTCTGTATTTTGTTGTGGAAGAATAGAAAGATGTAATGGACCAGATAAAACGTCTCCAGTTTTCATTATATAATTTTCTAGTTCTATTTCTGATTCACGATTATTCGGGATATATGCACCTCCACCAACATTTGGTAACATCATTTTTAAACAATAAAAATAAAATTTTTTCTGATTATAAAAATACATAAATTATAAAAATAAAATTTTTCCTAATAAAAATAAAATTTTTCCTAATAAAAATAAAAAAATGGAAATGACTCAAATTTGTCAAGTTTGCAATATGCGTTTTTTAAATCAAACACTATTATATTCTCATATGAAAAACACACCATGTGGTATGCATATGAATCAATTACAACCTAATAATAGTATTCAACCTAATAATAGTATTCAACCTAATAATAGTATTCAGAATAATATTCAACCTAATAATAGTA
Organism: Prostheceraeus crozeri; assembly: GCA_907163375.1. NCBI lineage: Eukaryota > Metazoa > Platyhelminthes > Polycladida > Euryleptidae > Prostheceraeus > Prostheceraeus crozeri. Next base: position 58,131 of record CAJQUW010001923.1, read on the forward strand.
TTCAGTATAATAATATTCAATCAGAGCAACCATTACAAAGATTAAAGCATTTATTTATTTCAGATAAAGAACAAAATCTTTATACTGCTAGAATAAATACACCTAGGCAAAATACACCTAGGCAAAATAATAATAATTATTTAGCACAAAATAATCCTTTTGTTCAAAATAATAATGTAGCTCAAAATAATTATGTTGATAAAAATAATAATGTAGCTCAAAATAATAATGTAGCTCAAAATAATTATATTGATAAAAATCAATTTGTTGAAAGTAATAACAAAAAAATATGTTCCGGATGTAATAAAAATATAACATCAAAAAATTTTGCACGTCATTTAAAATTATGCGAACAACCAGAAGAGGTTAAAAAAAATAAAAAAGATAAATTAAAAGATCAGTTATGTCGTAATTGTAATAAATATTTTACAATTCAAGGAATTACTAATCATTATAATTCTTGTATAAGTTCTACAAGACAATGTACAAGTTGTCAAATTACTAAACCTAAGACAGAGTTTTATGATAGTAAATATCAGTGTAAGGATTGTTTAAAAGAAAAAGTTAAATGTAGAGGTTGTCAAAAAATTATATTAAAGAAAAATTTTCAGCGACATGTAACACTATGTCCAAAACTTAATCAACATAATAATCAACATAATAATAATTTATATCAAAATAATAATTTATATCAAAATAATAATTTATATTAGTATTTCTATTAAAATAGACTTATATATTTAAATAGTTGTATTTCAACTAAAATAGTTGTATTTCAACTAAAATAGTTGTATTTCAACTAAAATAGTTGTATTTCAACTAAAATAGTTGTATTTCAACTAAAATAATCTTATATATATTAAAATATTATTTTTTTATAAAGAATAAAATATTATTTTATTAAAATATTCTTAAGCATTCCGGAAGAGAGGAGAGGTTCGGAACATACTTCTTTTGAGTATAGGAACAAAAAGTCCGACACATTCCGGAGGTTCTACAGAGGTTAAAAACACTCATAAGAGTGTAAGAATGCGAGTCCGGAATTAAAAAATAATAATTCCTAAATTTTTATTTTAAAAATATTAAATGAATAAAAACGAAAATTTGGAAGATTTATATTCACCGGTTATAATTAAAAGTAATAAAAGTAATAAAAGTAATCTAAGTCGTCATAAATCTCTTAATGCAATAAACGAAATAATAAATAATTATATGAATAACACTGAGTTTCAAGATACACTAACCCCTCAAGATCCGAATCTCAAAGATATTAATAATATTGTAGAAAATCCTATATATAATACTAAATATAATAATAATATAGATAAAAATATATATAATAATATAGATAAAAATATATATAATAATATAGATAAAAAATATTTAGAGACACTACCCCCTAATTCATCTCTTAATAAAAAAATACCACAATCAGATCTTACACGTCTTTGGAATTTTTTAAAATTTCATTGTATAAAAATATTGTTAGCATGTATTTTAATATTTTTTATTTATCATCTTGTTATATGTATTGGAAATCAATGGGGTTACTTTCTAACAGAGGAACAAAAGAGAATAAATTTTTATAAACAAGAAATAAAAACTTTTAAAGGATGGAAGACTGAGGAGGATAAGATTAAGGATAAAACTAATAATAAAAATATTAAACAAGGTAAAATGTATCAAGAAAATTTACATTTCATTGTTTACGGTAAAACTGGAAGTGGTAAGACTACGTTTATTAAAAAATATATAAACCAATATTATAAGGACGAAACAAAAGTACATATTTTTTGTATGCATACTTCTGAATGGCCAACTTTTACAAACGTCTATAATGATAAACAATTAGATGAGTTACAAGATATGGAAAGTTTTGCTGGTACACCTGAAAATAAATCTTTATTAATTTTAGATGATGTTGCAAGTTTATCAAAACAAAAAAATATGTCAGAAATATTTACAAAAGGAAGACATCAAAATATTCAAATAGTTGTATTAGCTCATAAAGCTTGTGATGTAGATAATAAGATTAGAGAAAACATTCAAACATTTTTTACAACTACACAAAATAATGCAGCATTCTTTAATGATATTAATAAAAATTATAAAATGAATATGCCTTTATCATATTATACACATCATAAATATGGAATAATACGTGTTGACACCATAAGTGAACATATGCAAGTATATGATAAAGATTTAAATATATTAGTAGATACCGAACATGAAATCTATAATAACTCTCAAGATTTTGATATTAGAATATATGCAAATGCAAAACATTTATCAAATCAAGTTATAGAACAAATAATTATCTTTTTAGAGTCTGAAGCAAAAGTACCACTAAAAATTATTCCTGATACATTTTATTTTTATTTTGATCATTATTTAAATGCAAAATTTGGTATACCAATACCAAAAAGATTACAAGATAATGAAACATTAAACTATTTGAAAATTGCAATCAATGATGTTAGAAACGGTTTAAGAAAAGCAACACCAATAATAACTGATGTTAAATCTACATTTTCTGATGCTAAATCTACATTTGATGAAGCCAAAAAAACATATAATGATATAAAACCATTAATAAATGGTGTAAGTGAAATACTTAATAATTAAACAAATTATACTATATTTTTTGTAATTATACAATTTGTTTTGTAATTATACAATTTGTTTTTTTTTAAATTATACAAATATTTTAAATATATGGAGGAATGTTTAATTTTTGTAATGTTTTTAAATCATATACTGTTAAGTTATCTTTATTGATTAACCACCATAAATTATTAAAAGCCAAAAATACTCTAAAACTTCTAAGACATAATGGAAAATCATTTGTTTTAGCGTATTTAGGTATACCATGTTTTATTTTATAGTCTTTCACAAATTGCATATATTTATGATGATAATAGAATTTAACTTCTTGTTTAGGTGTAAGTGGATTTGTAGGATGTCTATAGTTTTTTAAAACTGGTACATGTTCTATTTTATACTCTTCAAACATTTTTATTTTTTATGTAAAAAAAGATATTAAATATAATTATTTTTATAAATAAATATAATTTTATTTATAATCTTCAAACATTTTGTTTTGTAATTAAATATAATTTTTTTTTAAAAAAATTTTCTCTAAAAAAATAAAAAAATGGATAAATTTTATTGCAACTTATGTAAAAAAAAGTTGCAAACAAAAAGAAGTTATCAATCTCATCTACAAAGTAAAATGCATTTACAAAATGTAGAACGAGTTGATGATGGAAATATATTAAAATTAAATAGTTATAAAAATTATCTAGAAACATTGCCTACTGATATAAAAGTTAAAAAAATGTTTGATGATTATTCACATTCGGAATATAAAAAATTTTTTAATAGTGAAGATGAAGCCGTAACAGATATAAAATATTTATTTAACGATACTGATGAATTTAACGAAATAGATGAATTTGATGAAGCCGTACATGGAACTGAAGGTTCTAGGGCTTCACCCGAAACAGATATAAAATATTTATTTAATCAGTCTTTTGAATATAATGAAACTGATAAAACTTTTTCTGATATTCTAACCAACTTTTATAATATATTTAAGAAATCTTTCAAATGTTATATGAATGTAGAAGTACTTTATACAAAAAATGGACCTGATGGAATTCCTGAAGAAATAATACAAGGACATTTTACAAATTCGCAAGAAATTCATAATGTAAATGATATACAACCCATATTTGAATCGATGATACTTAAATTAGAAAATTGTATAATTGAAGCCCAGTTACGTGAATCTGGTTGGAGATTTGTTAAAATACTATCTAAGAAAATAGTAATTGATAAATATAAAAATAATACTGGTGGTAGTTATGTTCCTTTACCTTTCAGTTCACCACAATTAATCAACATAAAAAATGAAGATGAACGTTGTTTTCTGTGGAGTATTATAGCACATTTACATCCTGCAGAATATCATAAAGAAAGACTAAGTCATTACAATAAAGAAGAATACATAAATGAATTTGATCTTTCTGATGGCTTAGATGAATTTCCATATGATTATAATAAGTTAAAAAAGTTTCATAAAAAGAATAAAAATTTAATAGAAGTAAATGTTTTTGAATTAAATGTGAATTATGTTTCTATTGGTAAAATTATTCCACTTTACTCAGATTCAAAAGAATTTTATTTGAATAATAAAAATTTATGTCAATCAGAAATAGTATATAATGATAGAGGAAATTACATGCATCATAATATTTTTTACCAAGGAAATATAATATGTACTGAAAAATTTGAACTTGTTAAAACACTAACGCCAATAATGATTAATCACAATAATTATAAAGGACGTACTGATGATTATAATTACAAATATTCATCTTTATCTTCAGAATACCAACAAAAATTAGAAAATTTAAATGAAAGTTTACAAAAATGTAAAATAGATTATCAACAACAATTAAAAATGTTACTACAAGAATATCACCATAAATATCAAAATAAGATAGAAACAATTCAAAAATTAAATGAAGAAAATAATAAAGAATCGGCTAAAAAGAATTAAATAATGAAGAAAATGAAACCAAACAAAAAATAAATGAATCTTTAAAAAAATGTCTACAACAATATAAAGAACAATATGATAAAGAATATATTTATCAGCTACAAATATTAAATCAAAATTATTATCAAAATACATTTAATCTTACAAAAGAAATTAATGAAACACATGAAATATATAAAGATGAATTTGTAAAATTAGAACAGTCAAAACAACCAGCACAAGCGAATATATTATATTATCAGGGACATTTTATATTGTGTAAAGATGTTTCTATATTTACAAAAACTTCAGATAATAAAAATTTTCCTTGTCTTCAATGTATGACAAGTTTTAGAACTTTAGAAGAAATGAATAGACATTTGGAGAATTGTCAACAAAATGAAGCAGTCAGAAACACATTTCCAAAAGATGATTATTTAGAATATAATAAATGGTATTTTAAAAATAAAGTACCCTTTACTATTTATTGTGATTTTGAAGCATATAATGTTAATATGACACAAAATCAAACGGAAAGTTCCAGGGCTTCACCCGATTCTGAAAAAAATAATTCTGAAAATTATAATTCTGAAAAAAATAATTCTGAAAATTATAATTCTGAAAAAAGTAAAGAAAAAAATTTATTTGAACAAAAACCATTATGTTGGGGAATGTACATTCATTCGAATTATCCTGAATTATTTAAATCAGAATATTTACAATACTATGGTGAAGATAGTTCAGAAATGTTTACAAAGAAAGTAGAAGAATTACAAGGACGTTTTTCACAATTGCTTGAAACAAATAAACCAATGATACCATTAACGGATGAAGAAAGAAAAGAATTTTATTATGAAATAAATTGTTATTACTGTGGAAAAGGTTTTACAAATAAATATAAAACTGGTAGAGGTAGATATATTGATAAAGTAAAAGATCATGATCATCTAAATGGATTATATAGAGGTGCAGCACATAATTCTTGTAATCTTAATGCTAACAAATTTAAATATAACTTTGTTCCTCTATATTTCTACAATGGTTCTAAATATGATTTTCATCTAGTAATGAAAGATTTATTTTCATCAGAAAAATTACATCAACAAAAAATAAATGTACTATGTAAACAAGAAGAAGAATATTTTTCAATGCAATTAGGTTGTATTAGAATTTTAGATGCATTTAGATTTTTTACTCCTTATTCATTAGATGTTATGGGAAAAACTTTGAAACCTGAACAATGTAAAATATTAAATAAATATAATTTAAAACCTTTAAAAGGAATATTTCCGTATGAGTATATAACTGGAGATTTTAATTCTGTGAATAAAATTATGAAAGAAGAACAACTTCCTCCAATAAATAAATTTAAATCAACATTAAAACAATCACAATTATCTGAAGAAGATTATGCAGAAGCTGAAAAAAATTGGAGAGAGTTAAATTGTAAAACAATGTATGATTATACAATGAAATATCTACAGATAGATGTATTAATACTAGCTGATCTTTTTGAAAACTTTCGTGATATGTGTTTAGAATATTACGGAATAGATCCATGTTATTGTTATTCTACACCAGGTTTAACATGGTTAGCAGGATTAAAACATACAAATGTTAAACTTAAACATTATAAAGAAAATACATATGATAAATTATTATTTTTTGAATCTGGAATTAGAGGTGGAGTTTCATCCGTTTTAGGTAATAGATATGTTAAATGTTATAATAAGAAAGTAAATCCACAAGAATATGGAATAATGAAACCTTTATCTCCAGAAGAAAAAGAAAAAATATTAGAAATTTTTCGAACGAAACGAGAAGGAGTAGAACGTGAAAAAGCAATTGATGAATTCATGCGAGAAAACTATTTGTTATATTATGATTTTAATAGCTTATATTCTTCTTGCATGATACAAGAATTACCAACAGGTGAGATGACATGGTGTAATAATCTTGATTATCAAAAAACATATGATGGAAATCGTAATTCTGGTTATATATATGAAGTTGATTTAGTATACCCTGATTATATAAAAGATGCAACAAAATATTATCCTTTCTGTCCAGAAAACAAAATTCCCAATATAGAAGATTTTTCAGATTATCAAAAATCTTTAATTCCTAAGAAATATAGGCCAACAAAAAAACTTATGTTAACACAAAGCAATAAAGGAAAGTATGTTGTTGAAGGAAGAATGCTAGATTGGTATTTAGATCATGGAATGATTCTCACAAAAATTCACCGGAAACTAGTGTATAAAAAATCTAAATGGTTAAAAGATTATATTGAGTTCAATATTGAAAAACGCAAAATATCTAAAAGAAATAAAGATGATTTTGGAAACGTGTTCTTCAAATTAATGAATAATGCATTTTATGGTAAGACTTTAGAAAATGTGCGTAATAGACAAAATATTGAAATAGTTTATGATAAAGATAGGTTTCAAAATTTAACAAGGAAACCTACATATAAAAGAACTACTAGATTTAGTGATGAACTATGTGCTGTACATCTAAGAAGAAGCATTGTAAAACATGATAAGTTTAATTTTATAGGTTTCACTATATTAGAATTAGCTAAACTATTTATGTATAGTTTTATATATGATTATTTAGCACCTGCTTATGGCAAAAACTATAAATTACACTTTACAGATACCGATTCTGTTTTCTTAGAATTAACAATACCATATGGTTCTTCACTAGATAAAGAAATTAATAAAATAAAAGATATTATTCATCCTTCTGATTTATGTAAAGTAAAAGATGAATTAGAAGGAAATGAAGATTTCATAACAGAAGCTATATTTTTAAAATCTAAATGTTACTGTTATGATACAACTAAAAATATTAGGACATCGGAGATGTCTTCCAGGGCTTCGCCCGTTAAAACACATAAAACATTAAAAGGAATTACAAAGGCATCAGTGGCTAATCAAATAACATTTCAAGATTATAAAAATGCATTATTTAATAATGAAATAAAAACAGCATGTAATTATAGACTTAATTCAAAAAAACATAAAATGTATTTAAAAGAAGAACATAAATTAGCATTAGATCCATTTGATGATAAAAGAAAAATTTTGCCTGATGGAATAACTACTTTACCTTTTTAATTTTCTAATTTCTTAGGCAAATTTTCTAAATATAACAATATAACAATATAAAAATATAAAATATTATAAAATAAAATAAAATAATAATATAAAATTATCATATAAAAATGGATAAAGTTAGAGCTGATAATTTTAAAAGAATAAAACAATTAGACGAATTAATAAAACAAAGAAATATTATGAAAGAAAATCATCTACAACATAGAATGACAAAAGCTGGTATTCAATCTGATATGTTTGATAAATTAAAATTAACTGAAGAAGTAAAAACTGATTATGAAAAAACTGTCGAACCATTTAAAACTCTTGAAAAGGAACTTAATGAAAAACGTGTTGATATAGCGGATCCTGTACTTAAAACACTATTAGATGACTATGGTTTATTAGAGGCAAACATAGATAAAAAATTACCAAAATCTATGTTATTCGAACATTCTACTTTCTTTTTAGATAAAAAATTATTTGCAAGATTTTATCTTGGTGGTAAAGAAATATTTCCACAACCTTTACGAGGATTAATTTTTACGCCAGATAAAAAACCTATTAGTTTAGATAGAAATTTTGTTGATCTTTTAAGAGGAGCAGATTTAAAAAATTATGCTGTAGAAGATCTCATAAAATATAAAGCTATGTTAGACAGAGTTGGTGTAGTAAAATCTCTTAGACGTTATAAACAATTAGAAAATTTATTATCATCGGGAGTTAAAGTAGGGAAAGGTTTATCTGAAAAACAGAAAACAAAAAAACAGAAAACAGAAACAACTGTATTTTTACCAGATGATCCACAAGAATTACTAAATAGATTAAATATTTTAATATCGGCAATAAAAGAAGGACATAATTCTAGTTTTAATGAAATTCATGCTATATTGAAAAGACTGTTAGAAAAGAAGATTCTAAATGAAGAGGATTATAAAAGTGTAGCTGAAATATGTTGTTTCTAATTTTTATAAAAAAAAATTTCATAAAAAAATATTTCATAAAAAAATATTTCATAAAAAAATATTTCATAAAAAAATATTTATTTAATTTTTTAGTTTAAAAATGTGTTCAGCAGATTTAGACAAAATTAATAATCATTTAGAAAATTTAACAGAGATTTTGGGTTCATCAAAATTTAGTACGACGTTAAAAATTATAACAACTACTTCATCACACACTTGTAATTTAGAACCCATTCTACATTTGGAACAAAATAAAAATTATCAAATTGCATTGACTAGTTTCTCCACATTTAACACTATTCAAAACGTTATCAAAGATGTGAATGATCAATTTAGATATTCTACTGATAAAGGCAAAACATGGAAAATACTAACTTTTCTTCCTGGTTCTTACGAAGTTGAAACAATATCAAATGAAATTAAGAGGCATTTAGGTATACCATTTAAAGATAAGAAACAATTACATTTTGCAGTTGAACCGGCAGTTAATAAATTTTCTCTTACTTTAGACGAAAATCATCAAGTTGATTTTAATCATGATAGATCATTGTCAAAGCTATTAGGATTTAATAAACAAACCTATAGACAAGGTTATCATTTAGGTGAGAAGATTCCAAAAATAACTGAAATAAATTCAATTGTTGTACATTGTGACATTATTGAAGGAGGATATATAAATGGTAAATTATCAAATTTAATATTCAGTTTTCCAGCTTTTACTGTACCCATTGGTTATAGATTAAATGTATTTCCACAAACATTAATATATTTCCCTATTACAAGAAAAACTATTAACAACATTAACATTAGAATCACTGATGAGAAAGGAAAGGAAATAAATTTTGGAGGTGAAGAGATTATGATAGATCTTTTGGTTCGGGAGGTATAAACTTTTACGCTACAATAGAGAAGTTTAATTTTTTTATCATTTTCATTATTAATCTTATTAATCTTATTAATCTTATTATTAGAAACAAAAAATAAACTTAAATTAAAATTTTATTTTTATTTTTTTGTTTCTAAAAACACTAATTCAATAATGGATGAATTTATTACTTTAAAAATGAATGAAATGTCTTTAAATAAAAAAAAACTTAAATTTAATCATCATCCAAATTTATCTAATAAAGTTTTAGCAGTTATTTGCGGAAGATCAGGATGTGGAAAAACATATCTATTATTTAAAATTTTAACGACTCCAAATTTTTTGGATTATAACAATCTTATAATTTATACAACAACGGCAGAACAACCCGTCTATCAATTTTTAAAATATGGATTTGAAAATAATCTTACAAAAACAGCAATTGCTTCTCTATTCGAAGAATACGAAAAATCTGAATATGAAGAAGAAATAAATTTGTGGTGTGAAGAAGCAGCAAAAAATAAACAATTAGTTGAATCCAATAAAAATAAGCATATAAAAATACAATTAATAGATGATAGTGGTAATATGCAAGATCCTAGTAAACTAGATAAAACAATGAAACATTGTGTAATTTTTGATGATTGTGTTAATGACAGAAATCAGTCAGTTCAAAGAAATTATTTCACAAGAGGTAGACATAATAACTGTAGTGTATTTTATTTGACACAAAGTATGTATTCATTAGATGGAAGTGTTATTAGAAAGAATGCAAATATATTTATACTATTTGAAATAAATGCAAGAAACTTAAGTGATTTGTTAAGAGATTTATGTATAAGAGATAAAGATGAATTTAAACAATCGTGTAATAATGCTTGGTCAAAAGATTATGGATTTATCACAATTAATATTGATAAAAAAATTCATGAAAGAGTTATCGAACAATTGTTTACCGAGTAATAAAAATATACAAATATAATGTTTTAATATTTTATTTTTTATTATCAGCTTTAATTTTGTCTATTTTTTTAAAATATAATATTTGAATTTTGTGGTAACATTGGTATGCAGCAAAAACATTTTACTGAACAAATTATTTTTTTATTGCTTTGTTGTTTGACATCTTTTCGTTTAAAGTTTTCACGTTTAAAGTTTTCACATTTAAAATTTTCTCGTATTAAGTTTTGTTTAATAAAGTTTTGTCTAATAAAGTTTTTAGCTCTTCTAAAAAAATTTTATCATTTTCTTCATTAAAAATTTTATCATCAATAAAAGTTTTACCATCACTAGAAATTTTACCATCCTTTTTATTTTTATCATTAACTTTTTCTGTCTGTGATTGAAATGATATTTGATTTACTTCATTAGCTATTTGATCAAATTTTTCAATCTCATCTAACGTAATAACATTATCATCACATACTCTTTGAAAGTAGTAGTGTAGTTTATCATAGACTTCTTTAATATGTAAATGCTTAGTTTTTAATGATTTTCGTTTCTTAGTTATTAAAGATTTTTCTAACATTGTAGCAAGTGAAGTTGCAAAAACACCCGTACCTGTTAAAGCTGTAGCAACTACTGGAATTACTAAAACACCTGAAGATATAACAATTGTTAAAGTACCTAAACTTATTGTTAAGAATATGCCAATTCCTTGTGTTACATTCTTAACTTTACTCCATCTCTTTCTTAATTTTTTATAATGCTCTAATCTTAATAATAATTGATATTCCTTATCTTTCATATAGCGTACTCTATCTTTGTGTTTTGCAATATCCATTTCATATGATAATGAAGGATATATTCTTACGGTTTCATCCATTTCTGAAGTTCCTTCCACTTTTGTTTCTTCCATTTTTAAAGAAATATTTTTAACGGCGAAGCCCTGGAAGACATCTCAGATGTCCCGCAAATCACATGATATATTTTAAAAACCTGAAAGATGGATAAAATTCATGAATTTGAAATTCTCAACTTTTATGATTTTTTTTCGGTGTCCTAGAACGGTCATGATTTAAGACTTTTATAATTTTTGGTGTCCTAGAACGGTCATGATTTTCAAGGTAAAAATTGTAATTCACAAATTTGAGATTCTTAACTTTTCTGATTTTTCGGTGTCCTGGAACGGTCATGATTTTGGGGGTGAAAATCGAACCGAAGGTTCTAGGGCTTCGCCCGATTGTAATTCTCAAATTTTGAGATTTTGAAAAATTTGAAAAATTGGGTATTTTTAAAAACGCCCAAATTTGTGAATTTAGACCCTTTTTCAGGTTTTTAAGATCTAAATTCATGAATTTATGTCGTTTTTAAAAGTACCATTTTTGAAAAAAATGGTACTTTTTGAATGAACCAAATTCATGAATTTAGATCTTAAAAACCTGAAAAAGGGTCTAAATTCATGAATTTATGTCGTTTTTAAAAGTACTAATTTTTTTGATTTTATGGTGTCCTGGAACGGTCTTATTCCCATTACTTTGGCTTAGCTGACGAAGCAGCTCGAAAACTTAGCTGACGTCTGCGTAATCCACACCGAACACTAGTAATTTTTTCTATCGACTTTTACATACTCGCGCGTGTAAGATGTTCAAAGTTATATTTTTGACAAATACAATTTGTACATGTACAATTGTACTTGCATTTACATGTAGATGTATTCTACTACGCAGGATGTACAACATATCAACAATATGTGTGGATTACCTGAATCTAAACATTTTTTGTTAGCACCGACGTAACATCGAAGTCAAAGTGGATCTCCGTTTTTGTCAAGAAATATTTATAACTGTATCTTTATCTATATGTGTATAATGTCATAAGTATTTAATGTAATAATTTTAGAGCAAATGTAATGTGAAATATTTTCAGAGCGAACTAGAATTGAATCATCGCAAATAGACCACCGAATAGTCCTATGAAGACTGAGTTGTAAATATAGTAAAATCGCATTTGGTAAATATCCCGAAATTTAACGACTATTAAATATATGCATTACTGTATTGCGTCAAAAGCTGCGTTCGCGTCTGTGCTTACGTTTGATACCAAATTTTGGTTTAATAAGTTTCATGGTAAAAATTTAGAAAATAATGAAATTTTTCGCTATCTTGCAGGTGGCTTCAAATTCTGAAGGTGGTGGATCGTGTTCTCGTTCTGTATGACGCTCTCCTGCGATACTTCGTTTATGGACAATCCAAACAAAGCGAAAACTTCATGGCAATTAGACAGAAGTTGCAGGATCCTTTAGTTCGCTTCTTTTTGAATTTCTTGTCTGACGCCCTCAAGCCAATGCAGAAATTCGAGCTTTTGTTCCAAAAGGTAAGCTCTACATAAAGTTACTTTATGATCAGCTGTTTGATTTTAATTGCTTTTAATCATTGTAGGAAGGAGTTGGTGTACACCAGTTGCATCGATCAATGGTCGCCTTGTTCAAAGAATGGATTTTCCGATTTATCAAGACAGATCAGGTCGAGAGCAAGTGTTACAGAACAGACGTTACGGATACAACAATATGGGTCAACAACAGAGACATAATCATCGCAGAAGAAGCAAGGAGACAGATCAACGACATGACGCCAGGCAATCAGATCCAAGCTTTCTCGACCATCAAGAAATTCTACATGGAGGTGGCATTGCGATTAAAGCAATACTTACCATTCGAGAATAAGTTATTGCGATATTGTTCAGCTGTGTGCAGGGGCGTACATACTCTATCATTCAGGGGGGGTGCGTGATCTATAAAATAGACCGACTCGAAATATTTAGTACTGGCACCATAACTTAAAAAATATGGTTAACATTTGATAACAATCTGACGTTTCATTCTGAAATTAAGCGGTGTTCTATATATAAATCTCCTAAGCTTCTTCTGAATGTGCATCAACCTCATCCGCAAGCAACAATTAATTCTATTTAGACAACATGTTGAAATTATTATTCAAGAGGTAGTTATAAGTTCCTATGGTATATGTATATTGAAAATTTATTCCATCGCGTAATCATAAACCACAAAATGCACATTACATATTCATTCACATGTTCATGTACATCTATCTTAACATTTACAGATTGATTTACCCACAGAATTAGACAGGTCGTCTCTTCTTCCGTTTGACTAGAAAGGAAGCATTGGAACATGTAACGTAAATGAAATGGCACAATCTGCTGACATAATGCCATAGCAATCGAACAATGAGCAGACAGTTCAACATTCAACACGCCAAATTGTGCGAAGCTTCAGTGACTGTTATCAACCGGATCACACAGCAAAGAGACACAGACGATGTCAAGTTCTACAGAGAAGTTTGTGAACATTTTTTCATGCGCCTGCCAACTTTTTTAATAATGATCGGAGGAACCAACACTGTCGAGAAAACTTTTGCGCAATGATCTGAATTCTTCGAATCTGAAGGAGTCGTGGCGATCGGAGCATTTTTAAGGAATTCAGAGCAATCCGCAAGCGACGCACGACTATTTTTCCTATCTCTGTAAGGTATTAAAAATTTCATTTTGCCCACTTATTAAGTTCCTGCATGTGCCATCTGTTTGAATCAGTTTGCACTTCTAGCAAAGTGATACGATTAAACAATCTAATTCTGTGGATTTACCAGAATATGCACAAATTCATTCAGAAAAAGTACATGAAGGAAAGAAAACGAATAGTTAACATGATATCATTGTATTCAGGCATCTCATCTAGGCTACATTACACATGTAATAATCGTCCAGATTCAGGCAAGCACGACCATTTCTTCACAATTCTATTGATATCAATAGAATCTGTAAGATCCTTTTCGATCGAAAGAAGCAAGAGGTTTTTCAATCTTTTTTCAGTCATAACTGAACGAAGGTAAGATTTGTCAGTTTTAGCTTAGAAAATGTACGTTCACTCGAAGCTGATGTTAGCGGGACAGTGAGTAACAACTGAAGACATAATTTGGTAATTGGAAAAATATTCTTATTCTTCGCAGCCAAAACTTCTATCACCTCCTTCAGAGTGGCAATATCAGAATGATTTCTCTGTATGAATGAGCGGAAGATACTGAGTTCAGCCTGGAGAGAATCTGAATTAGGTCTGAATTTCAGAGGAAAATATAGCAAAAAGATTTTAATATCTTCTTCGCATATACAGCCTTTGTAAGGAGGATATATTAGATTTATCATCGGCTGCAGTATGGGTTTCAAAGCGCCAAAATTCGATTGCGTTGAAGTTATCAAATGATCAAGAACTGAATAAAATTCTTTTCGATAAAACTCTGCCGCGGTTAACTTCGCTGAGTTTTCTGCATGATCATCAATACGTCTCGGTTTCTTTCGGAGGCGATGATGGCGTTGAAATTCAGACTCAACGTCGACGCCATTTCTCTGAGCGACAATTTCAGATGCTGCTATCTGATTCTTCATGTTGTCATCATCCCTTCTCATGTTTTCAAGTGCAGCTATAGTGACATTAAACTTTTCCAAAGTATCAAATATATTTATTTCTACTGCTTGAACTTCCTCTGTGATGATTTTCGTTTTTGCCATAACATTCTTCATGAACATAAGCACTGCTATGAAGTAAAATGTTTTCATTTTGCCATAGAGAGATTTTGCCTTTGAACGGGTATTTGCATCATCTTGATCGATCAATTTCTCTAATGTGTGAAGAATGATTGAATACGACGACCAGACTGCACGAATTGATTCTAACCTTGCAGCCCATCGAGTCCCAGACAAACTTTTCAACGAAATAACTGCTTCATCACATTGTCTCATCTCTTCTTTGTAGATGGCGTAGCGCTTTGTACTAGATGTTAGGAAATTATACAACTCCTGAAGAACATCGAACATTGCACTTATAAGCGAGCTTGCTTCACAACTATGCTCAACAGTTGTGTTAATTCTATGCGCTTGACATGGAATATATGGAATAGGACGCTGTAGATAATGTTCCATCATCGCTCTGCATCCTCGAACAGCACCAGACATTGATGATGCATAATCATACGTTTGAAAGCAAAGCGAATCAGGGTCCAGGTTACATCTATAAATTGATTCAATAATGGCTTTTGTGTGTCCTTCACCGGTCTTATCGTCGATAGCAGTAATGTCAACTAATCGCTCCCTCACTTCCAATGATTCCGAATCAGAGAAGCGGGCTACTACCGCAAGTTGATCAACGTGAGAAATATCTGGAGTGGTATCTGCAATAATGGAAAATACTTTGTCCTTCAACTCTTCAGAAATACGAAGAGAAACGTCATCGCCAAGGAGTTGAATGAATTCATTTTGGGACCGTGGACTAAGATAGCTTGCGCCATGAGGTCTTTTCTTTGCATCATGAAGCCACTTTTCCAATGAAGGACAATGTCTAGAGATCAGATACACAATCTGACGAAAGTTACTATTCTCCTCATCAGATTCATCGCTAGATCCCCGGAAAGCTAAGCCTTGGCGGGCCATTGTTCGAGAAACATCTAACAATATCCTTATTGCTTCTTTGTTTCCCTCATTTTCAGTGGCGGCTGCGATCAGCTGCTTTCTGCATTTTTTATCGATCATGACATCAACGTGTGACTTTGGATTTGAAAATAGTGCCATGTTTTCTAGGGCAACTTTGTGAGATTTACTAGAAAAATGGCTGGCTAATTTTCCTTTCTTATCAGTTCCACGGCTTTTCATCTTATCCCAAGTTTTTATTCCACTGGTTATCCACGATGGTTTGGAATCTGTTTGTGGAAATAATTGGCATACAAAGCAAAATGCTGCATCGTTTTTAACCCGTTCGTGCCTGAATTCAGAAATGATATTAGGAAAATTATTTCCTTTCGTAAACTATTCATTTAGGACCTAAATAGTGGTAAATGATCGATATCCACACAATATCTGTATTATTATAAAAGTTACAAAAAGTTGCCATATGGCAACTTCAGGTACTATCGTTGTATTTTGAAGAACTACAAAATGTTGCCAAATGGCAACTGTAGACTCAAACATCCCGAAAAAAATATTCATCAATGTTTTTGAAGCCCCATAGTGAATTACTCACAATACAAAAGTTGCAAAAACAGTTTATTTTCCTTAAAAAATATATGTAATTTTGTCAATAATGCATGTAAGTAGTAATGCGCATTTCAAGACTCTTGACATCAATTGACCTGCCAGTTTTCTGAACACTGTACAAATTAGTGTAAAAGCAGATAGAGTCAATCAGTTCGGAGGAAAAAGTCTTTCAACATACATGATTGGATTGTCCAAGAATTCACAATCGACTTCAGGAGCACTTTCAATAATGGGTTCAGGAATATTGAGGGAAGACATATCCTCGCTGCTCCAGAAGACACTATTACTTTCATGATCGTCGTGGTCTTCCTCACTGGATGAATAAGAAGAATCATCGTCATGTTGAACTGTGTCGATAGGCCTCGTTGAGGACGAAGGAAACTCTTCATCGCCGCTGTCGCTCATGTCACTTATCTCTGATTCATTCCCATGGATAACAGCACTGCCAAATAAATTTTGAACAGCTTCTGCAGCGGCCTTTCGCGTACTCTGACGTTGAGGAAACTGAAAAAATCAGTGTTTTACATTACATGTATAGGCCTACACCTATGTTTGATTCATACATGTACAATTATAATATGTTCTACATATAATCATGCATAAACCTTTAGTATACCAGTTTCATGATTGATTACACACTTTTACTTATGAGATTCACATTCTATTAGTATCATAGGAGATGGAATGATTACCACAAAATTACTAGCCGTATCATAGAAAACAAGACGTCGGTGCAGGAAGTTGCCATATGGCAACAACCCTAATTTTACAGAGTGCTATCGAAGAACAAGATACGCATTTTAGACTCTAAACAATAGGCCATCATTACAAAGGAAAAAGTTCGGAGATAAGAGGAGGGTAGGAATTTAAAATTTTTAACGTTTAAACAAATAACTTCTAATTACCTCAATTCAATTAACAGAAATTATGAATTAAAAGGAAAAATAGCCAAGTAAATTTATGATCTTATAAACGGAATAAATATAATTTTTTTTCATAACATAAGCGCCAAATTTGAAAAATCAGCTGTTTCCTCTGAGTGAATATATCGCAAGTTTTAGTGAATGTATCGTGAACTGTATATGGGATCTAGATCTCACTTTTACTATCTCTTGATAGATTGAATTTGTCATTTGTTATCTTTGACAATTGTGCTCTAATCAAGTTATTAAGTGTCTATAGCTTTACGCAATTTCAAGTAGAAGTTGATTTTTTCTAGTTTTCGATAATCTGATTAATATTAAGAAGGTACGGAAGATGACATCCCAACTAGCATTGCCAAACGTAATGCGCAGCTGTGCCTTCAATGCTGCGCTATCGATCCTTCGGATTTTGCCGTTAGAAAACATTTGTGGTGAGTAGCGATGCATCAATCCATGCATAGCATTCCATAGTAGTATTTAATCCATGCAGTGACTATGTGGAACATATGTGATTGACAAAATGCAACCAGCTATGGCATTTGATTGCAGCAAGAAGACAATATTGGAAGGAATTATTGTAACTTATGTTGTATTCTTTGTTAACTGTCGATGGAGGTTTGATAATAGTATCTCCATCTTGGTATTCTTAAGTGTTCTTTCTGTGTTCCTACCGGTATGCTTGAAGATGATCTTATGGTATTCTCTAGACTTGATATAGGATATATGAGACATTTTCAGAATTGGTAGTGGATTCCTTATTTGTCTACTTCACCTTTGAAAGAAAATATTCGTTGATATAAATATGAAAAGGGGGAACTTAGATACTGCTCATTGATGCGCAGTAGCTGCTTTATATGGTGTAGATGCAGACGCAGAGCAATCGACTTAGACTTACTTTTCTAGTCGGTACAAATGATGTTTCGCTCTTGGTACATCAGGTATGTTCAAGGGATATAATATCAAGCAAGTTTCCATCTTCACATCGAC
Organism: Prostheceraeus crozeri; assembly: GCA_907163375.1. Lineage (NCBI taxonomy): Eukaryota > Metazoa > Platyhelminthes > Polycladida > Euryleptidae > Prostheceraeus > Prostheceraeus crozeri. Next base: position 76,559 of record CAJQUW010001923.1, read on the forward strand.
GCAGAAAATCATAAGAAGTAGAAATCTTGTGGCAGGCTATTGATCAAGAAATTTTAGTTCCATTGAGCATTTCCTCTGGTTAGCAGACTGGAGAAAGTAGCCGTCGATTTGATGACGAATTGTGGTCATTTCTAGAGGAAATATTCCATTTTTCAAGAACAATTATGCAATGTCGACGAGCAATTGTAGTATGTGTAGTGTTGTAGTATCACAATTGTATCGAAATATTGGATTGAGTTAAGTCGAATGTAATTGAAAATCTCAAGCAAGTTATCTATATAATCGTTTATTGAATAGCTTACCGTTGTGTTACATAGTGCAAATAATTTAAGATAATGCTAGTAAACACGGGTGCACAAGACGAATCAATGACAAGTACTTCAAAGTCGGCGCACAAAACGTCATGATGACTTATACGTCTCTGATAGGTTGACACCAAGGTACTTGAGTTCATCAATAACAACTTCATTCATTAAAAAAACTACACGAATTGACTGTGACAATTAGCTCAGCGACTAGATTTTCAATAAAGATCGGTCAATCATTTTACAAGTGAAGTCTCGTTTGACTTGATGCAGTCTATCCAAATTTAGAGGAATCGATGTGATGACGGAAGAAGTTGTGGACAGCTATATATGTCGACGTAGCTTTGATTCCTCAAATCTTGATATATCTTTGATTGAAAGGTGTTAGGGCTTCTTTGAGCCATGATCCGCTTCAATATATGCTACATTTTATCTACAGCAATCTAAAAAATGCATTTTTCGTGTCGACTTGGAATGAGTGGGTGCTTTTTTAATTTCAAGCGATTTTTTGTCAAAAATGCAAGTAATCAAGTAATGCAAGAATCAAGAATCACTCCAAAATCAGTAAAATTCCTGGTTTCCTCCATGAGGTTTCAATGCACGTCGTCATTGATCATTTAGCGAAATAGGTCTACTTCGATAGGTTTGTCGATAGGCAGTTTTGTAGGTAACAACTTGATATTTTTTTGCGAAATAGTAAATTTCATAGTTACCGATCGGAAGAATTTTCGCACGATTAATGCACATTCACTCTGGTCTACTGTCCAGACAGTGGGCGTTGCAAGTGAACGTGTTATACGATTGCAGAAGAATTTTGTCAGGAAGCTCTGTGAATAATGCGCAGCTGACTTCCTTGGTAATAACATCGCAGGTTTTTGGTTCTTTTTCTGGAATAACGCAAGAGGTTTCTCTTTCACAGGATGCAGTGGTTGCTGGATTTGCAAATTGTGGAAACTAGCTCAAGGGTTGCCAGTGAGCTACGTCAACGTGCTCAGAAGTGTGTACTACGCACTTGGATTTCCACTTACCGGTCGTCTTTCTGATGATAAGGACAGCAATGAATTACTAAGCAAATTCATCTACGGATTCAACTTGGTCGGAAAATTCAAGATTGCATTGCGATCCATTTGGAGATGCGAGCATTGTAGTCTGGAATTCGTGGAAGATGGGAACACAATTGCGTACCATGAAGTATTCATTGGCAATGGAATCGGTTCACTGGAGAGATTCCTCGAAAGCGGCTGTCAAGCTGAATTTAAACGTTGTGATTCCTGTTTTGAGCCAATTCCCGGTTGGCAAACAATTATCACAAGTGATTTCGTGTGGTTGGATAACATGAGGTAAGTTCTTGGGTTCGTTAAATTGAATTTCATAAAACGAAGGATTCATTCACATATCGGTACATGAATCATAATATGAATGCCGGATGTGCTGAGTGACGATGATTGTTTTTTCCATCTGGATGGTATTTTTGTCCTTTCATTAATTATTAGCATTTTTACAGTGTGGTGACACACTAGGAAATGCTGGAAAATTGGTAATTTCAAACCGCCCGTTGAATTCCTCACGGCCCCAGTGAATTGCGAGTCAAGTACAAAATGGCAACGAGGGAAGCGGGACATCTTCGATAAGATATGGAAATATTGTTGAATTATAAATAGACCACTGATTTCTTCATTCATCGTCTGCACCATTTTAAGATATAACCCTATTTCTTTTACAGTAGAGCATGTGTATAAAAGCTCGTTTAATACCAGAATTTCTGAAATAGCGCTACATTTTCCCCCCAATTTTCAAATGTCAAAATTCGTAAATGACATCTTATTTTTTCAATCTTTAATTTTTCAAATTCTTATTTTTCTAGCCTCAGTTACTTATTCATTCATCACTAGTCAGGCAGTTAGTTAGTGTTAGCAGTCATAATGAGCCGTTATTGTTCTTATGCGCTGTTATTGACTATTACGCGCGCGGCCATGTGACTACATGAGTGGTCATCTGAACCGGTGTTCAATGTGCAAAACGATCTGTGTGCTTTCTGTTCGAAGTTGACGAAAATGACGTTGGAAGTCTCGCAAATTGAATATCGCAGTGTCATTAGATTCTTTGTTTTAAAAGGGACTCCTGTTAAAGACATACTTAATGAATTGAATGCTGTCTATGGCGAAAGTACTCCTCACACGACTGTTAAATATTGGGCAAGAGAATTCAAAGGTGGTCGAGTTTCAGTCGTCGATGAAGCAAGAGAAGGAAGACCTATAGAAATTTCTATCGACGCGGATCTGATAGAGAAAGTTCAGAGCGACCGACGAATAACAGTAGGGGAGTTGTCAACCAAATTCAATTGCAGTGTTGGAACCATTAGCGAACATCTCAAAGCTTTGGGAATTCAAAAGCTTTGCTCAAGATTTGTGTCTCGGTTCTTTCTGCTGAAATGATGGAACGCAGAAAGGCATGCTGTTTGCTGAACATCAATATTTTTGAACAGCATGGTGAGAAATTTCTTTCCAACATAATCACCGAGGATGAAACTCCCTTAAGTCGCTGTCTACATTAATCAAAGAGGGAGTCATCAGAATGGAAACTTCCAGGAGAGAAGCCATCGAAGAAGATGGGATACTCAACGTCGCATCGGCGCGCGATGATACTGTCTGTCTTTTGGGATAGACATGGCATCATTATGCTCAATTTCGTGCCGACAGGAAGAACCATTAATGCAAAGCATTACAGTGATCTTGTAGTGGAAGTGATGAGAAAACGGAGAAAGCAAAGAAATGTCCCACTACGCCTTCTCCACGATAACGGATCAAAAAATAAGAATTTGAAAAATTAAAGATTTAAAAAATAAGATGTCATTTACGAATTTTGACATTTGAAAATTGGGGGGGAAATGTAGCGTTATTTCAGAAATTCTGGTATTAAACGAACTTTGATTCACATGCTCCACTGTAAAAGAAATAACAACAACTTAATAAAAAATTAAATGCGTGAGGTCGGCCACTTACTGAACGCACTACGTATCTCATTTCATCGTCTTCCATTCCAAAAAGGAAGTACAAAACAAGGTTAGATCCACAGTTTATTTTCAGTCGTTATCACTCCATGGCTAGTCGATTGAATTCCTCGGTTGTATAGGAGTACTTCTCTCGTTGAAGCAAGGATTTTGCACGTTGTCATAAATGTTCAAAGTTGATCAAGCATAATTCTGGATCTACCAGTGGAATGCTTAAGCATTTGAGGACTGTACACAACATTCTGAATTGCGTACAGATCTGATAAGCTTATATCCAATCCTTCCTTCAAGGTATGGGTACCGGAACCGGTTCTTTGAAATTCGGGATTATATTAAAGCCGACTGCTGTACCATAGTTGTATGCTTTTTTGAGGATGTTAGTATACTTCGTTTGTAGTCAGTTCCATTTTGTCTCCTTTTCGTATATCAGTCATATCATCAAGTTCTTCCATGTTTCTGGTATCGTTTCTTTTTTTCCTCACCACGCTGGTTCAATGCAGGTTGGTGAGCGACCAATTTTTTCGAGGGGGTCACCTATAGAGCAGCAGGGGGATTTGAAATTAGAGTTGACCTTCTCTGAAGTGGGCTACCGTCCAAAGGGCACTAAATAAGTACCCGGTAAATGAAATAAGAGAAAAACGAGAAGATGGGATGGGCGCTGACTCGGTCTAACGCGTTCATCAGCCCTTTGACAGGTCTTGCTTCTTATCCTGCTGGATGTCCAATCACCCTCCTTACAAGGCAGATGCCAAATGGGGAAGCCGGTTAAGTTGCTAACCACTCGACCATGGACAGATAGTGCTGGATACATGTTGCCAGTAGCAGCCGGAAGCCGACGTGACTGATTTTTTATTATTATATATGTATTATTATCACGATTTTAATGGAATAATGCATATGAAGATTTTTCAGTTCTTTACACTATTTGAGTATTCGTACAATTACATATCATACACTTCAAATTTGATCATCTTATTGATAGACATCGTTACGATATTTCACATGATAGACGCATCTTACATTTCATTATCAAATGTTGCACCTGCCATTGACTTCCCTCAGGTTGAGCCGTCCTGAAGATGTACCGTTAACCATAACCAGGGGCGAGGTAATGTTCATTTTGATATCAATGTATAAGTTCTCTTCTAACTTCATTTGGCTACTTCCAGGTTGAGTATGAGACTTGTGGCGTCGGCTGTTTTTCCGGCACAGGAAACGCGGCTCATTGGTTCGCGGTTGTTAAGTGGGAAAGCAGTTGGGTTCAAGTAAATGATTCAGAAGTCAAGGATATGACGTTCAATGAGGTGCAGAATCTCTTTGCCATGATTCAATTCTTGATTCTCAAAAAGAAGGATAGTACTGATGGAAGTCAGCTCTTATCTTCCACCTCATCCACGAGTGAAGAAATTAACAATGAAGAAGCTGTGCTTGCTGATTGTCCAATGTCTTCTGGAACCTGTATCTGCAATTACTGCGGGCGATTCATTCGAATTCCGGACATAAGCATCCACCTCCATGAATGCAATACGACGCAAACGTGTGAAATACGGAAGCAAATTATATGTCATCAATGCCACTCCCTCATTGCCACAAAGTCTTTGAAGCGACATCAACAAATGTGTACTTCCGGCCAGCCGTCAATTCTTTGGTGTTGTCCCTATTGCCGTCTGACGATTATGAAGAAGAATAAGTCGCGGCATGCGCAGTTGTGTACCGGTCGAATATGCAGCAGTTGCCTGACCTGTCTACTGTCATTCCCGGCTCCTGTATCGAGGGATGATGCACATCCGGATATCTGTCTCCTTTGTGTGTTGAAGGACGGTGAGAAAAGGGATGCTGTGGGTTCAGCATCTGCTATGTCCCACCTTTCCACAGTTTCCCACGTGAAAATCAGCAATCTGACATTCGAAAGTCAGTCATCATGTGTTAAGTGGCTGTCGTCGATAGCGCGCGGTAGTGCGAAAGTCATTCACGCCGGGAGGAACCTCTATTACTACTGCCGATGTCCGACATGTCCGGTGAAATTCCGATTGCGCCTCACTGGCACGCAGATCCTGGTGAGAGGAATCCTGAACCATAACCATGAAGTGATGCATCTAACGAAGGAGAAGTTTACTCTGCGTCAAACCAATGGGATGTGGAGGAAATATGTCAAAAACCAGTTGAAGAAAGGTAGGGCCAATGATGACGTGCTCACCGGTTTGCGTAGCAAAAAATCGCCTATAGTCTTCACTCGCAATCACCTCAACCAACTGCGGCACAGATTTTGTAAACGGCCGTGGAAACATCATTCTACTGATTGGATCAGCCTGAAGAAACTTGCGGAGACTACCTTGAATGACGAGGTATTGCTGTATAAGGAGAGGCAACATTATCATCCTCAGGTATCCTACAACGACTTCGTCATGGTCCTCATGTCCCCCCTCCAAATTCAGATGTGGAACCGCTACGCGAAACGTTCTATATGCATTGATGCAACATTCTCGATGACGAATAAGAATTTCAGGATGGTGACAGTGATGGTCGTTGGTCCCCTTGAGACTGGTATACCCGTTGCCACAATGATTACCACCAGGGAAACGAAAAGGAATCTGATTGCCTTCTTCTCCGTCATTCGTCAGAAAGTGGACAGCAGCATCATGTATGAGCACCTGATGAGTGATGATTTCTCAGCGTACCACTCGTCCTTCGAAGCAGTGTTCGGGAGAACTCAACGTCTTCTATGCTCTTTCCATTTGACTCAGACATGGAAGCGGAAAGCGAAAGCATTAGTTATGTCACAAGTGAACGCACCAGAAAAGGCGCAGCATGTCATGGTGAGGAAGATCGTCACACACTGTCAAGCAGTCGGTGGCAGCCGTGACCAGCATGTTGAGAATAATTGTCTTGCGGACCTTCGAGAATACTTGAGGGAAATACGTGTTGTGGGCTTCTTCAGCTACTTCACCCGTAATTACATGAATCGAAGGACACAATGGTTCAATCGTTACCGGAAACGTTCAGTTGTCTCTGCTAATAACTTCTGCGAAGGATATCACAGTGTTTACAAGAAGTACATGAACAAGGACGGCTCATTGCACGGAAGAATAGATAGGATGGTACACATGACGGTCCAATTCATTACTAATCGCATTTCCGAGCAATTGAACGCTAAAGATTCATTTAGACTCCGAAACATTATAAAAAATCATAACATCAGCCGTTCCATACCTGATTCCTCCATTTTCCCACAGGGTGACAATACCTGGCATGTAGCAAGTGGAAGACTTTACGAAATGTACAAGGTAAAGAAATTGTCAAGCACAATTTGTTGTGACATGGTTTGTCGCACATGTCGGTCCTGCAAACATATGTTCAAATGCGACTGTACACCGCTGCCGTATGGGCCCAAAGGTTTCTGCAAACACATACATGTAGTTTGTCGACGTACTCCTGTCACAGATGACCTCAGCAATTCTCAGATTCCACACCATGGTATTGGAACGATGGATGTACAACATGCCAGTGAAGTCCTGCGACAAATATTTCCCAATGAAAGCAGTGCCAGTCATCCTCAATCTACGGAGGAGGACGAGAGGTTCCGCATGCTACAGCGTATGGCGGCAGATACCAAGTTCCTCAAGAGCAACATACCAGCCCAGAAGAAAAATCAATTTAATTTCTTGTTGGACAAGCTGATTCACATTTATGAGAACGCAAAAAAGTAAGATGTCAATACTTAAACACATTCAACAGCACCGCTTACGAAATATGTGCTCCTCGGATTGCTTGAGACAGATAGAGGAACAATCCTCCCATTGCCTATACTGAATAAGTCACCTTTGAATGTGCCTAGACTGAATAAGTCAATCTCGTCGAATGTGCCTAGACTGAATAAGTCAATCTCGTCGAATGTGCCTAGACTGAATAAGTCAATCTCGTCGAATGTGCCTAGACTGAATAAGTCACCTTGAAATGTGCCTAGACTGAATACGTCACCTTGAAATGTGCCTAGACAGAATAAGTCACCTTGGAATGTGCCTAGACTGAATAAGTCACCCTTGAAATATGCCTACACTGAATAAGTCACCTTGGAATGAGCCTAGACTGAATAAGTCACCTTGAAATGTGCCTAGACTGAATAAGTCACCTTGGTATGAGCCTAGACTGAATAAGTCACCTTGGAATGAGCCTAGACTGAATAAGTCACCTTGGAATGTGCCTAGACTGTATAAGTCACCTTGGAATGTGCCTAGACTGAATAAGTCACCTTGGAATGAGCCTAGACTGAATAAGTCACCTTGGAATGAGCCTAGACTGAATAAGTCACCTTGAAATGTGCCTAGACTGAATAAGTCAATCTCGTCGAATGTGCCTAGACTGAATAAGTCACCTTGGAATGAGCCTAGACTGAATAAGTCACCTTGGAATGTGCCTAGACTGTATAAGTCACCTTGGAATGTGCCTAGACTGAATAAGTCACCTTGGAATGTGCTTAGACTGTATAAGTCACCTTGGAATGTGCCTAGACTGAATCAGTCACCTTGGAATAAGCCTAGACTGAATAAGTCACCTTGGAATGAGCCTAGACTGTATAAGTCACCTTGAAATGTGCTTAGACTGAATAAGTCACCTTGAAATGTGCCCAGACTGAATAAGTCACCCTGAAATGTGCCCAGACTGAATAAGTCTATCTCCTCGAATTGTGCCTAGACTGAATAAGTCACCTTGGAATGTGCCTAGACTGAATAAGTCACCTTGGAATGAGCCTAGACTGAATAAGTCAATCTCGTCGAATGTGCCTAGACTGAATAAGTCAATCTCGTCGAATGTGCCTAGACTGAATAAGTCAATCTCGTCGAATGTGCCTAGACTGAATAAGTCTATCTCGTCGGATTGTGCCTAGACTGAATAAGTCACCTTGGAATGAGCCTAGACTGTATAAGTCACCTTGAAATGTGCCTAGACTGAATAAGTCAACTTGGAATGAGCCTAGACTGAATAAGTCTATCTCGTCGGATTGTGCCTAGACTGAATAAGTCACCTTGGAATGTGCCTAGACTGAATAAGTCACCTTGGAATGTGCCTAGACTGAATAAGTCACCTTGGAATGAGCCTAGACTGAATAAGTCTATCTCGTCGGATTGTGCCTAGACTGAATAAGTCAATCTCGTCGAATGTGCCTAGACTGAATAAGTCAATCTCGTCGAATGTGCCTAGACTGAATAAGTCACCTTGGAATGAGCCTAGACTGAATAAGTCACCTTGGAATGTGCCTAGACTGTATAAGTCACCTTGGAATGTGCCTAGACTGAATAAGTCACCTTGGAATAAGCCTAGACTGAATAAGTCACCTTGGAATGAGCCTAGACTGAATAAGTCACCTTGAAATGTGCCTAGACTGAATAAGTCACCCTGAAATGTGCCTAGACTGAATAAGTCACATTGGAATGAGCCTAGACTGAATAAGTCAATCTCGTCGAATATGCCTAGACTGAATAAGTCAATCTCGTCGAATGTGCCTAGACTGAATAAGTCACCTTGGAATGTGCCTAGACTGAATAAGTCACCTTGGAATAAGCCTAGACTGAATAAGTCACCCTTGAAATATGCCTACACTGAATAAGTCACCCTGAAATGTGCCTAGACTGAATAAGTCACATTGGAATGAGCCTAGACTGAATAAGTCAATCTCGTCGAATATGCCTAGACTGAATAAGTCAATCTCGTCGAATGTGCCTAGACTGAATAAGTCACCCTTGAAATATGCCTACACTGAATAAGTCACCTTGGAATGAGCCTAGACTGAATAAGTCAATCTCGTCGAATGTGCCTAGACTGAATAAGTCACCCTTGAAATATGCCTAGACTGAATAAGTCACATTGGAATGAGCCTAGACTGAATAAGTCACCTTGGAATGAGCCTAGACTGAATAAGTCACCCTGAAATGTGCCTAGACTGAATAAGTCAATCTCGTCGAATGTGCCTAGACTGAATAAGTCACCTTCAAATGTGCCTAGACTGAATAAGTCACCTTGGAATGAGCCTAGACTGAATAAGTCAATCTCGTCGAATGTGCCTAGACTGAATAAGTCACCTTGGAATGAGCCTAGACTGAATAAGTCAATCTCGTCGAATGTGCCTAGACTGAATAAGTCACCTTGGAATGAGCCTAGACTGATTAAGTCACCTTGGAATGAGCTTAGACTGAATAAGTCACCCTGAAATGTGCCTAGACTGAATAAGTCACCTTGGAATTAGCCTAGACTGAATAAGTCAATCTCGTCGAATGTGCCTAGACTGAATAAGTCACCTTGGAATGAGCCTAGACTGAATAAGTCACCTTGGAATGAGCCTAGACTGAATAAGTCAATCTCGTCGAATGTGCCTAGACTGAATAAGTCACCCTTGAAATATGCCTACACTGAATAAGTCACCCTGAAATGTGCCTAGACTGAATAAGTCACCTTGGAATGAGCCTAGACTGAATAAGTCACCTTGAAATGTGCCTAGACTGAATAAGTCAATCTCGTCGAATGTGCCTATACTGAATAAGTCACCCTTGAAATATGCCTACACTGAATAAGTCACCTTGGAATGAGCCTAGACTGAATAAGTCACCCTGGAATGAGCCTAGACTGAATAAGTCACCCTGAAATGTGCCTAGACTGAATAAGTCAATCTCGTCGAATGTGCCTAGACTGAATAAGTCACCTTCAAATGTGCCTAGACTGAATAAGTCAATCTCGTCGAATGTGCCTAGACTGAATAAGTCAATCTCGTCGAATGTGCCTAGACTGAATAAGTCAATCTCGTCGAATGTGCCTAGACTGAATAAGTCACCTTGGAATGAGCTTAGACTGAATAAGTCTATCTCGTCGGATTGTGCCTAGACTGAATAAGTCACCTTGGAATGAGCCTAGACTGTATAAGTCACCTTGAAATGTGCCTAGACTGAATAAGTGACCTTGGAATGAGCCTAGACTGAATAAGTCTATCTCGTCGGATTGTGCCTAGACTGAATAAGTCACCTTGGAATGTGCCTAGACTGAATAAGTCACCTTGGAATGTGCCTAGACTGAATAAGTCACCTTGGAATGAGCCTAGACTGAATAAGTCTATCTCGTCGGATTGTGCCTAGACTGAATAAGTCAATCTCGTCGAATGTGCCTAGACTGAATAAGTCAATCTCGTCGAATGTGCCTAGACTGAATAAGTCACCTTGGAATGAGCCTAGACTGAATAAGTCACCTTGGAATGTGCCTAGACTGTATAAGTCACCTTGGAATGTGCCTAGACTGAATAAGTCACCTTGGAATAAGCCTAGACTGAATAAGTCACCTTGGAATGAGCCTAGACTGAATAAGTCACCTTGAAATGTGCCTAGACTGAATAAGTCAATCTCGTCGAATGTGCCTAGACTGAATAAGTCAATCTCGTCGAATGTGCCTAGACTGAATAAGTCACCTTCAAATGTGCCTAGACTGAATAAGTCACCCTGAAATGTGCCTAGACTGAATAAGTCAATCTCGTCGAATGTGCCTAGACTGAATAAGTCACCTTGGAATGAGCCTAGACTGAATAAGTCACCTTGAAATGTGCCTAGACTGAATAAGTCAATCTCGTCGGATGGCCTTTGCAATTGGCTTTCAATGGCTTGATTTACTTTCATGCCACTGTCTGTTCATTAACGTTTATGTGTGTTCTCGTTCTCGTTTCTGCAAATAAATAATGAACGACTTTCGCCTTTCGTCAAAATACCTTCTCCGCATGCTATCATGTGTAGAAGATGACTCAAACGGCATTTTGGTATTTCAGCCTATCAAACTGCCGTTAATGGGTCGGTGGAAGGGGATGGCTGTTGGGGAGATGGGGAGGCCATCACGTTCTATTTCCATGTAACTAACTACTTCATAACTCGCTCTGTTCCGCCCATCCACCTGTTCTGGGCATTGTTTTTTTTTGTTTCCATTGTTACAGCGATGTCACTGGCTCCGGTGACGTTTGCGTCATGTTCACGGACCTTTATTCAGCTAAATTTACGTTTCCTACCATGCTATTTTTTCCTGGATAATTCACTGACGCATACTGCCTCCTTCCAGTGATTTCAGTTCTGCTTGCGTACCACGTTACTGCATCTTTTTTATTTTACATTGCTTCTGCCATATGGGATTCCAAAATCCTACCGCTTCTGCTGCTTATGTTAAACGTATGTGCACCTTATGATGAATTTAAAATGGTTAATTCCGTGTTTCACCCTTCCAGGTTCACACCTCCTCGTATTGCAACCATGGAAATGACCGCACCACATAATGTCTTCATTTCTGCCGGAGAAGAACGTCAATTGAAGAAAATACCGTCACCGAAAACAAATACACCCAATTACGCCAATGTGCCTAGACTGTATAAGTCACCTTGGAATGTGCCTAGACTGAATAAGTCACCTGGGAATGTGCCTAGACTGTATAAGTCACCTTGGAATGTGCCTAGACTGAATAAGTCACCTTGGAATAAGCCTAGACTGAATAAGTCACCTTGGAATGAGCCTAGACTGTATAAGTCACCTTGAAATGTGCTTAGACTGAATAAGTCACCTTGAAATGTGCCCAGACTGAATAAGTCACCCTGAAATGTGCCCAGACTGAATAAGTCTATCTCCTCGAATTGTGCCTAGACTGAATAAGTCACCTTGGAATGTGCCTAGACTGAATAAGTCACCTTGGAATGAGCCTAGACTGAATAAGTCAATCTCGTCGAATGTGCCTAGACTGAATAAGTCAATCTCGTCGAATGTGCCTAGACTGAATAAGTCAATCTCGTCGAATGTGCCTAGACTGAATAAGTCACCTTCAAATGTGCCTAGACTGAATAAGTCACCTTGGAATGAGCTTAGACTGAATAAGTCTATCTCGTCGGATTGTGCCTAGACTGAATAAGTCACCTTGGAATGAGCCTAGACTGTATAAGTCACCTTGAAATGTGCCTAGACTGAATAAGTCACCTTGGAATGAGCCTAGACTGAATAAGTCTATCTCGTCGGATTGTGCCTAGACTGAATAAGTCACCTTGGAATGTGCCTAGACTGAATAAGTCACCTTGGAATGTGCCTAGACTGAATAAGTCACCTTGGAATGAGCCTAGACTGAATAAGTCTATCTCGTCGGATTGTGCCTAGACTGAATAAGTCAATCTCGTCGAATGTGCCTAGACTGAATAAGTCAATCTCGTCGAATGTGCCTAGACTGAATAAGTCACCTTGGAATGAGCCTAGACTGAATAAGTCACCTTGGAATGTGCCTAGACTGTATAAGTCACCTTGGAATGTGCCTAGACTGAATAAGTCACCTTGGAATAAGCCTAGACTGAATAAGTCACCTTGGAATGAGCCTAGACTGAATAAGTCACCTTGAAATGTGCCTAGACTGAATAAGTCAATCTCGTCGAATGTGCCTAGACTGAATAAGTCAATCTCGTCGAATGTGCCTAGACTGAATAAGTCACCTTCAAATGTGCCTAGACTGAATAAGTCACCCTGAAATGTGCCTAGACTGAATAAGTCAATCTCGTCGAATGTGCCTAGACTGAATAAGTCACCTTGGAATGAGCCTAGACTGAATAAGTCACCTTGAAATGTGCCTAGACTGAATAAGTCAATTTCGTCGGATGGCCTTTGCAATTGGCTTTCAATGGCTTGATTTACTTTCATGCCACTGTCTGTTCATTAACGTTTATGTGTGTTCTCGTTCTCGTTTCTGCAAATAAATAATGAACGACTTTCGCCTTTCGTCAAAATACCTTCTCCGCATGCTATCATGTGTAGAAGATGACTCAAACGGCACTTTGGTATTTCAGCCTATCAAACTGCCGTTAATGGGTCGGTGGAAGGGGATGGCTGTTGGGGAGATGGGGAGGCCATCACGTTCAATTTCCATGTAACTAACTACTTCATAACTCGCTCTGTTCCGCCCATCCACCTGTTCTGGGCATTGTTTTTTTTGTTTCCATTGTTACAGCGATGTCACTGGCTCCGGTGACGTTTGCGTCATGTTCACGGACCTTTATTTAGCTAAATTTACGTTTCCTACCATGCTATTTTTTCCTGGGATAATTCACTGACGCATACTGCCTCCTTCCAGTGATTTCAGTTCTGCTTGCGTACCACGTTACTGCATCTTTTTTATTTTACATTGCTTCTGCCATATGGGATTCCAAAATCCTACCGCTTCTGCTGCTTATGTTAAACGTATGTGCACCTTATGATGAATTTAAAATGGTTAATTCCGTGTTTCACCCTTCCAGGTTCACACCTCCTCGTATTGCAACCATGGAAATGACCGCACCACATAATGTCTTCATTTCTGCCGGAGAAGAACGTCAATTGAAGAAAATACCGTCACCGAAAACAAATACACCCAATTACGCCAATGTGCCTAGACTGTATAAGTCACCTTGGAATGTGCCTAGACTGTATAAGTCACCTTGGAATGTGCCTAGACTGAATAAGTCACCTTGGAATAAGCCTAGACTGAATAAGTCACCTTGGAATGAGCCTAGACTGTATAAGTCACCTTGAAATGTGCGTAGACTGAATAAGTCACCTTGTAATGTGCCAGACTGAATAAGTCACCCTGAAATGTGCCCAGACTGAATAAGTCTATCTCCTCGAATTGTGCCTAGACTGAATAAGTCACCTTGGAATGTGCCTAGACTGAATAAGTCACCTTGGAATGAGCCTAGACTGAATAAGTCAATCTCGTCGAATGTGCCTAGACTGAATAAGTCAATCTCGTCGAATGTGCCTAGACTGAATAAGTCAATCTCGTCGAATGTGCCTAGACTGAATAAGTCACCTTCAAATGTGCCTAGACTGAATAAGTCACCTTGGAATGAGCTTAGACTGAATAAGTCTATCTCGTCGGATTGTGCCTAGACTGAATAAGTCACCTTGGAATGTGCCTAGACTGAATAAGTCACCTTGGAATGTGCCTAGACTGAATAAGTCACCTTGGAATGAGCCTAGACTGAATAAGTCTATCTCGTCGGATTGTGCCTAGACTGAATAAGTCAATCTCGTCGAATGTGCCTAGACTGAATAAGTCAATCTCGTCGAATGTGCCTAGACTGAATAAGTCACCTTGGAATGAGCCTAGACTGAATAAGTCACCTTGGAATGTGCCTAGACTGTATAAGTCACCTTGGAATGTGCCTAGACTGAATAAGTCACCTTGGAATAAGCCTAGACTGAATAAGTCACCTTGGAATGTGCCTAGACTGAATAAGTCACCTTGGAATGAGCCTAGACTGAATAAGTCACCTTGGAATGAGCCTAGACTGAATAAGTCAATCTCGTCGAATGTGCCTAGACTGAATAAGTCACCTTGGAATGTGCCTAGACTGAATAAGTCACCTTGGAATAAGCCTAGACTGAATAAGTCACCCTTGAAATATGCCTACACTGAATAAGTCACCCTGAAATGTGCCTAGACTGAATAAGTCACCTTGGAATGAGCCTAGACTGAATAAGTCACCTTGAAATGTGCCTAGACTGAATAAGTCAATCTCGTCGAATGTGCCTAGACTGAATAAGTCACCTTGGAATGAGCCTAGACTGAATAAGTCACCCTGAAATGTGCCTAGACTGAATAAGTCAATCTCGTCGAATGTGCCTAGACTGAATAAGTCACCTTGGAATGAGCCTAGACTGAATAAGTCACCTTGAAATGTGCCTAGACTGAATAAGTCAATCTCGTCGGATGGCCTTTGCAATTGGCTTTCAATGGCTTGATTTACTTTCATGCCACTGTCTGTTCATTAACGTTTATGTGTGTTCTCGTTCTCGTTTCTGCAAATAAATAATGAACGACTTTCGCCTTTCGTCAAAATACCTTCTCCGCATGCTATCATGTGTAGAAGATGACTCAAACGGCATTTTGGTATTTCAGCCTATCAAACTGCCGTTAATGGGTCGGTGGAAGGGGATGGCTGTTGGGGAGATGGGGAGGCCATCACGTTCTATTTCCATGTAACTAACTACTTCATAACTCGCTCTGTTCCGCCCATCCACCTGTTCTGGGCATTGTTTTTTTTTGTTTCCATTGTTACAGCGATGTCACTGGCTCCGGTGACGTTTGCGTCATGTTCACGGACCTTTATTTAGCTAAATTTACGTTTCCTACCATGCTATTTTTTCCTGGGATAATTCACTGACGCATACTGCCTCCTTCCAGTGATTTCAGTTCTGCTTGCGTACCACGTTACTGCATCTTTTTTATTTTACATTGCTTCTGCCATATGGGATTCCAAAATCCTACCGCTTCTGCTGCTTATGTTAAACGTATGTGCACCTTATGATGAATTTAAAATGGTTAATTCCGTGTTTCACCCTTCCAGGTTCACACCTCCTCGTATTGCAACCATGGAAATGACCGCACCACATAATGTCTTCATTTCTGCCGGAGAAGAACGTCAATTGAAGAAAATACCGTCACCGAAAACAAATACACCCAATTACGCCAATGTGCCTAGACTGTATAAGTCACCTTGGAATGTGCCTAGACTGAATAAGTCACCTTGGAATGTGCCTAGACTGTATAAGTCACCTTGGAATGTGCCTAGACTGAATAAGTCACCTTGGAATAAGCCTAGACTGAATAAGTCACCTTGGAATGAGCCTAGACTGTATAAGTCACCTTGAAATGTGCTTAGACTGAATAAGTCACCTTGAAATGTGCCCAGACTGAATAAGTCACCCTGAAATGTGCCCAGACTGAATAAGTCTATCTCGTCGGATTGTGCCTAGACTGAATAAGTCACCTTGGAATGTGCCTAGACTGAATAAGTCACCTTGGAATGTGCCTAGACTGAATAAGTCACCTTGGAATGAGCCTAGACTGAATAAGTCTATCTCGTCGGATTGTGCCTAGACTGAATAAGTCAATCTCGTCGAATGTGCCTAGACTGAATAAGTCAATCTCGTCGAATGTGCCTAGACTGAATAAGTCACCTTGGAATGAGCCTAGACTGAATAAGTCACCTTGGAATGTGCCTAGACTGAATAAGTCACCTTGGAATAAGCCTAGACTGAATAAGTCACCTTGGAATGAGCCTAGACTGAATAAGTCACCTTGAAATGTGCCTAGACTGAATAAGTCACCTTGGAATGAGCCTAGACTGAATAAGTCAATCTCGTCGAATGTGCCTAGACTGAATAAGTCACCTTGGAATGTGCCTAGACTGAATAAGTCACCTTGGAATGTGCCTAGACTGAATAAGTCACCCTTGAAATATGCCTACACTGAATAAGTCACCCTGAAATGTGCCTAGACTGAATAAGTCACCTTGGAATGAGCCTAGACTGAATAAGTCAATCTCGTCGAATGTGCCTAGACTGAATAAGTCAATCTCGTCGAATGTGCCTAGACTGAATAAGTCACCCTTGAAATATGCCTACACTGAATAAGTCACCTTGGAATGAGCCTAGACTGAATAAGTCAATCTCGTCGAATGTGCCTAGACTGAATAAGTCACCCTTGAAATATGCCTACACTGAATAAGTCACCTTGGAATGAGCCTAGACTGAATAAGTCACCTTGGAATGAGCCTAGACTGAATAAGTCACCCTGAAATGTGCCTAGACTGAATAAGTCAATCTCGTCGAATGTGCCTAGACTGAATAAGTCACCTTCAAATGTGCCTAGACTGAATAAGTCACCTTGGAATGAGCCTAGACTGAATAAGTCAATCTCGTCGAATGTGCCTAGACTGAATAAGTCAATCTCGTCGAATGTGCCTAGACTGAATAAGTCAATCTCGTCGAATGTGCCTAGACTGAATAAGTCACCTTGGAATGAGCCTAGACTGAATAAGTCACCTTGGAATGAGCTTAGACTGAATAAGTCACCCTGAAATGTGCCTAGACTGAATAAGTCACCTTGGAATTAGCCTAGACTGAATAAGTCAATCTCGTCGAATGTGCCTAGACTGAATAAGTCACCTTGGAATGAGCCTAGACTGAATAAGTCACCTTGGAATGAGCCTAGACTGAATAAGTCAATCTCGTCGAATGTGCCTAGACTGAATAAGTCACCCTTCAAATATGCCTACACTGAATAAGTCACCCTGAAATGTGCCTAGACTGAATAAGTCACCTTGGAATGTGCCTAGACTGAATAAGTCACCTTGAAATGTGCCTAGACTGAATAAGTCAATCTCGTCGAATGTGCCTAGACTGAATAAGTCACCCTTGAAATATGCCTACACTGAATAAGTCACCTTGGAATGAGCCTAGACTGAATAAGTCAATCTCGTCGAATGTGCCTAGACTGAATAAGTCACCCTTGAAATATGCCTACACTGAATAAGTCACCTTGGAATGAGCCTAGACTGAATAAGTCACCCTGGAATGAGGCTAGACTGAATAAGTCACCCTGAAATGTGCCTAGACTGAATAAGTCAATCTCGTCGAATGTGCCTAGACTGAATAAGTCACCTTCAAATGTGCCTAGACTGAATAAGTCACCTTGAAATGTGCCTAGACTGAATAAGTCAATCTCGTCGAATGTGCCTAGACTGAATAAGTCACCTTGGAATGAGCCTAGACTGAATAAGTCACCTTGAAATGTGCCTAGACTGAATAAGTCAATTTCGTCGGATGGCCTTTGCAATTGGCTTTCAATGGCTTGATTTACTTTCATGCCACTGTCTGTTCATTAACGTTTATGTGTGTTCTCGTTCTCGTTTCTGCAAATAAATAATGAACGACTTTCGCCTTTCGTCAAAATACCTTCTCCGCATGCTATCATGTGTAGAAGATGACTCAAACGGCATTTTGGTATTTCAGCCTATCAAACTGCCGTTAATGGGTCGGTGGAAGGGGATGGCTGTTGGGGAGATGGGGAGGCCATCACGTTCAATTTCCATGTAACTAACTACTTCATAACTCGCTCTGTTCCGCCCATCCACCTGTTCTGGGCATTGTTTTTTTTTGTTTCCATTGTTACAGCGATGTCACTGGCTCCGGTGACGTTTGCGTCATGTTCACGGACCTTTATTTAGCTAAATTTACGTTTCCTACCATGCTATTTTTTCCTGGGATAATTCACTGACGCATACTGCCTCCTTCCAGTGATTTCAGTTCTGCTTGCGTACCACGTTACTGCATCTTTTTTATTTTACATTGCTTCTGCCATATGGGATTCCAAAATCCTACCGCTTCTGCTGCTTATGTTAAACGTATGTGCACCTTATGATGAATTTAAAATGGTTAATTCCGTGTTTCACCCTTCCAGGTTCACACCTCCTCGTATTGCAACCATGGAAATGACCGCACCACATAATGTCTTCATTTCTGCCGGAGAAGAACGTCAATTGAAGAAAATACCGTCACCGAAAACAAATACACCCAATTACGCCATCAGCCGTCTCAGATGCCCGCTCGAAAATTGAAGTCTCACTTATTCTTTCCGATATTGTAAATGACCCGGCGTACGTACTTCCTGGCTCCACGTACATCTTCAAATGCTACAACCATGACTGTGGAATTAATAGTCCGCTCAATGTCCATTTCCAACATGACAATTGCAACCACACATTTGTTCTACGTCCTATTTGCCCTGTACTCATTGAGTAACTGATTTACTCTGCAGTATTGCAGTACCTAATAAAATCTGTATCACAATCAACCCTTCTTCTTTACGGCTAAGGATTGTATTTAGCATGCAAGGCTACGTAAGTAATAGGATGTAGCTTTTACACACAGGGAAGACAGGCACAGCACGTATCATTCAATCATTCGCGTTTCACAAGTGATCACGCTTGATAAACTGCATATCTCTACAGCCCCACTACCTGACCTACTACAGCCCTTGACTTTGCGGCTTACATATTCATACATTGGAGTTTCAAGAACGTGATCATAGGACCTATTCTCGATTCATCATACACAACAAATGGAATTGCCCACTTTGCATGCCGCTATTTCAATTTCGGCTGTCATTTCCTCTTTCCCCTCTCCAATTCCGTCTCTGCCGCCGAGGCTGTATTTTCTCACTTTGTCGACTTCCTTGCTATCCAGGATAGTCTCGTACTCTGGTTAATTGTTCATATGATCGGGTTTTGATATAGTGGACTATCCCTATAAATTATAGATCTGACAGAATTATTGATTATGCAATGATGAAACTGGCACAAATATGTATTTGAAGAAAGTGCTTATAGGCGAAGTGCTACTCGCAGTTTTAAAAAAATGTCTTAATCATCCGCGCATTTTACGGGGCTATAGGCGCACTTACTGTAAATTAATTACAATAAAGTCACTATTCCGTCAAAAGTGCATCGAAACAGCTGACACTAATGCTCCATTTGCGAATTCATAGGCCCTACCTGAGGGAAATAGTTGTTGTCCGATGAGCACCAGTTCAATTGAAAGGTATACAGGGCTGTGCAATTAGGCGCAGTAGACCTGAAACGTATTTTAAGTCATACTGGGTTGTGGGATGGGATGGCCCAAATGGCATTCTTGAAGTCGATACAACACCTGCTCTGAACATTCCGGCATCCTGTTTATCGCTAAATGTACGCTTAACTCTCAGTATATTGATGGAATATGGTGAAGGATTTAATGCCTCAAAATGTTTTATCACCGGAATATCTCATAACAGCACCAGTGAGAAGGGAAGCATATTCTGCAATTGAAGATCACATAAGCACCAAGCTGTAATATGTGAAAACATATATGAAACATGTTTTCCTTAAATGTTTAGTTAGCTAGGGGAGGGTACTGTTGAAATTTTCTCGATAGTTCGAATAAAATGAACCAAAAACAAACTGGGATGAAAAGTTGAGGGCATGCTAAGTAAATGTCTGAGTTGTTGGGCGTTCCCCACATTTGAATTTTAATATTTTTACCGAAATTATTCAATAGGCCCTATGCACCTGCGTGGGACATATTGAACCACCCAGTATGGGGCACTTTCACCCACCCATTGCTCTCTTTTGCAACTATATTAGACTTTATGAGCACGAGAAGGCACACCAGTATATCGACACACGAGTAAGGCATAGGCCAAAAAGCTGAGAAATTATCCACAGCAAGATGTATTATACGTTTCAATTTATATGACCAGCTTAAGGGAGGAATTCCATATATGGTAGCCAACAAAAAAGAAATGAAAATATATCTATAATTTTAAATAAGTGTCAGAATAGTTTAATCGATTTCGGTTCAGTGGATAAGATTCTATACGGCATCTTAAAAAAAAGTACATTCAAATTTCTTCATGATATCTAATATTTGCTCATGTTCGAGCATTTCATGACACTTAGGCTACATCTTAACATGGAAAATGGCGTATCCTGTTGATGACCTGTTCGATTTTTGAGTTCGGGAGAAGGTATGAAAAAACACTGATTATGAAAAGATGTCATATATGTAGCCAATAAGGCCCATTCAGAATGTCGGTAGAAAGGGCCGGGCCTATCACCAGCATATATAGTACTTCGAAACGCCCCTTCCGTACGCACAACTGCCTACAAAAGAACTTTTTACTAATAAAAAGCGATTTAAGCAAGACAATCGGCCTCAGCTTCGTTGTATACATAAGCTGAGCAATCTGGCAATGAATCGTGGTATTGCAAATTTGTGAGGAAGATGAAAAGTTATGACACTGTCATAACTTTTCATCTATCTTTTCATCTTTCGTTTGAAGTGTGGTAAAGTGATAAATTATCGGTAGTTTACCGGTAAGATTGAAATAAATGACCGGTAAATGACCGATTCTTCGGGGTTTCCTGATTGTATTTTGCTACGACGAAATTTACAATGCAGTTGAAATTTTGCAAATGGATACCATCTGCTTTGCCATTACCAACCCCTAGCAGTCCAAAGAATGCATGAATTTATCAAATTCCACGATGCTATCTCTCCAACGTGCATTTTCTGATTCTGGTTTCTCATTGGTTAACACGATCGCTAT
Organism: Prostheceraeus crozeri; assembly: GCA_907163375.1. Classification (NCBI taxonomy): domain Eukaryota; kingdom Metazoa; phylum Platyhelminthes; order Polycladida; family Euryleptidae; genus Prostheceraeus; species Prostheceraeus crozeri. Next base: position 97,826 of record CAJQUW010001923.1, read on the forward strand.
TAATTGCCTTTAGTAAACATTCCTTAAATGCCCGTTATAATAACGCGGCGTTCCTAAGGCGTCTCGTCGGGTCGTCCACCGAAATTTTGCGCTACCAATACGGCAACGCTCGCATGAACAGCTGCGCATGAAGACCATAAGAGTATAACTTCATTTTTTCAACATGCATAAACGCTATGCATGGAGGCAGACGGATAAAAGAAGCAACAACTGTCATCCTCTATTGATGAGAAGCAAATTGATGCAGAATAGAAATAAACAAATTTCCACCACAATCGGATTTCTGATCATGTAATTTGAATAATTATGTTACAATCGATATCGATCAAAGATAAAAATTTTACATCTATGTTACATGCATATCTCTATACTTCAATTTACAGCATTATGATATATACAGAATTGATCATGGGTCCACCGACACGGAAAAATTAGTTTCATGATTGTTTAGGCAGATGGTAAATAAATTAAGGCAAAAATCATAAAATAAACAAAATTCATTTCTTGAAACAATGTTGTCTCCCTTGCATATGAGAAATGTATTACGCAGCATGACAACTACGGGTAGGGGAAGGTGGGGTAAAGGTTGGATTTTTTTGGATTTTCTTCTCTGTACCCAATTGATGATATTTGTTCTAACTAAACACGACATATTTCAGCCATTTGGAATATGAGTTATATGTATGAGTGATTTTATTACAGTAGGTTAAGTTAATAATGGCCTAATGAATCATTTACTAACAGTAACTGATTTCCAATCTTTGCCCCATACCGGGGGTAAAGGTTGGAACGCCATGGGGTAAAGTTTGGATTTCTTGTTTTCTTCATTTTCTGTATCTATGCTTCGATATTCTTTCGGCTACTTGTAAGAAAGTTATATTACAATAAGCTATGCTAAATATGTGTTTAATAGACATTTAATAATACGTATATAATGGACCCTTGCTGATAAAATTGATATAGGCCTATTTTACTGCTGTATCAAAATATCTAAAAAGCTCCATTTTCCGAAATTACACTATAAGGAAAAGAAATGCATGTAATTAAGAAGCGATTAGCTATTGCAAAAACATGCGCGGATGAAATAGATCAATAGGCCTAAATTTTTTTGAATTTTTGAATTTTTTGAGGAACTTGACTGTTATGTTGTAATCACCATTATAATATCTTCAACAAGTCCGACAAAGTTTTTTGTTCCATCTATTAATAAGATCAATCGGTTTCTAATAACATATATCCATAGTACCTCAGACAGTCGTGATTAGACACAGCTGAAAAATATGCTCGTATAGGCCTACGCTCTCACAATTTCTCCCTCATACACACACACACATGCTCGTACACCCTCACACAATGGATTACGCACGTGAACACACACAGATTGCTACAATATCATACTTATGAACTTGAATTCCTATCAAAATTATCCATGAACGTGAACAGTCTATATGCTTATATCAAATCATTCCAATCTTTACCCCATTGGGAAATCCAACCATTGCCCCACACCAGTTAATTTTGTAAACCTTCATTTTACAAGTATTGAAGTAACCCTGAAGTTCATCGCGGGCCACGATCATATTTTTAAGACGTTCTAATCCACATTTCTGCATAAAGGGATGACTTCAATTAATATTTCATAACCAAAAATGCTTACAGAATAAAAATCTTGACAGTTTCAAAAAAGTCGGAAAATCAATCTTTTGTATGCCACAGCGAATGTACAAACAGCACAAACATAATTTTTTGTTTATAGAGGTTTCTAATTGTAATGTATAAGTGACTTCACACTCGAATGAATTAGTCATCTAGTTTTCGCTGTGATGGTACTTCCAACCTTTGCCCCACTCCAATCTTTACCCCGCACCTCCCCTACATGTAGTACAGATTTATAGAAAGTTATGAAGATTTGCAGTGCATTGCTCAAAAAATATTATAAATTTCGCGTGCTGAAACATAAAATTGCGTAGTTTTGAAACGCAGTTCAGCTAATTTCATTCGAAATTTTAGGCAAAATAGGCCTATATATATAGTAAATTGAGTTTGATTAGATACTAATTGCCATCGGTAAATTAGATATCGAATGTCTCAAGACTTTCATACTAACAACCGAATTACATAATGTCGCTTGTCATTGCTCATTAGGCTAGCTGCTACTTCTTTTCCATCAATTTACCATTCGCATCTTCAATTTAATTTGTAGACAATAGATCAGGATCGTAACAGATGGCCGAATTAGGCTGCGATAATGCGTTGCGAACCATTTTTTGTCATCAAACTTTTGATTATCAGAGGTCTATCTGGATATGACGTCTGAAAATATCAATTTTTCATTTCTTAATAATTGGAATATAAAAGGAATCAGACGCTCAATAAAATCAGGCCAAACGTAGAGAAATATAATTATTAAAATATATAATTACGGTATATTAATTAATATAATTACGGTATATGAATATATAATATCAACATTCAGTATGTATTCTAAATGAAATCATCTGTAATGCGGTCATGCCATATAGTTCATCCAATTAAATGTTATGACATGAACTGACACCAGGGATTGTAAAAAATTATTTGGTTAATAATTAATTGCAATTTAATTGGACCAATTAATTGATTGATAATTTGTATCCAATTGAATTATTAAAATTAATTGCAATTAATTGGATCAGTGTCAATAAATTCCGCCTCTGTTAGCACTTGGTATACTTTAATTAGTTCCTACTTTTTTAAAAAATTTACCTTCAACATTTGTACATTCAAACTCCATCTACACACACTCCTTTGACATCAACTTCCATTTAACAATTGAAAATCGCAGGCGTGCGGATTGCATACATGCATGTCATGCTCGTGTGAATTTTTAGTCTGAGGTGAGGGATGATTGATGCATGACTAATACAGTGTTGCTTCTATTGTATGAATTTTAACATTATCTAAATTCACCTCATTTCGCATTTTTCACTTGAGAACATAGTTGAGATATTCTTAATAGATCGCAGTACCTGTAATTTGAGTCTTTAATCTAGTCTGACTTCAGAGATAATTTATAGAAAGTCTAGGGAATCCGTCGATAAAATATTCCTTTCTAGAAAAAGTCAAAAAATCAAGTCGAGAAAATGAATCACTTCTAGGGTTAAATGAATGAATGCAATTAAGGCCCGCACGTAGGCCTAATTAAGAATATTGGCAAGTAATTGATTGATGAATTTCCAATTAAAAATTAATTGATTGATAAATTTCCAATTAAAATTAATTGATTGATGGCAAAATAATTAATTTTTTATTTGCCAATCAATTATTTATACAATCCCTGACTTACACTTCTGAATATGCTATATCACCATGTCGGCATTCCAATGCAAAGCGAAGTGTTCCACTTAACAGATTTTATTATGATACATGTATAATTAGAGTAATTGCAATTCCTGGAAATGGAGGCATTTGATCTTCATAATATGTCTGAATTTGATTTTTAGTTGCCATCGGTCGGGATTCAATCATTGTGAAAGAAGCAAAAATAAGCAATTTTCTGCGACCGTGTTGTAATTTTATTCCCAATATTTCGGCTTAGCCTTTATCAAGGGATGCAGAAAAGGAAATTATACAGAATGTCATTAAGAAAAATTTAAACTAACCTATCTATGAAATACAACCTAGAACCTTAGTAGAGCATGGACATTGGGACATGCTAACACAGAGTTTTAGCAAAAATATCATGGATTATAAAAAGATTAAAAAATCATGGATTACAAAAGGATAAAAATATCTATAAAGGGAGGAAAACTAAAAGTTAGACAGAATTAATATGATTGAGTAGCATTTCAGTTGGCCTTGCTTTTATCTCCTTCTTTTCGACCCTTCTTCTTTGAGCCATGCACTGCAATTACATCGAAACTTGCAGTGCATGGCTCAAAGAAGAAGGGTCGAAAAGAAGGAGATAAAAGCAAGGCCAACTGAAATGCTACTCAATCATATTAATTCTGTCTAACTTTTAGTTTTCCTCCCTTTATAGATATTTTTATCCTTTTGTAATCCATGATTTTTTTATCTTTTTATAATCCATGATATTTTTGCTAAAACTCTGTGTTAGCATGTCCCAATGTCCATGCTCTACTAAGGTTCTAGGTTGTATTTCATAGATAGGTTAGTTTAAATTTTTCTTAATGACATTCTGTATAATTTCCTTTTCTGCATCCCTTGATAAAGGCTAAGCCGAAATATTGGGAATAAAATTACAACACGGTCGCAGAAAATTGCTTATTTTTGCTTCTTTCACAAAGGTATTCATGTCATTATATCATCATAGATCAAGGTATGCTTACGGTTTGCAAATTCAGATATCGTCATACAATGTCGATCGCGAAATAAAACAATTAACTTAAATGCCCTTCATTTCCAGGAACTGCAATATGCTGGCCTTTACTGCCGTCCTTTCACGACGGCAGTAGTGGAGGCGTTCCCCCATCACAGGATGGGGGACAGTGCTGAAGACCTTGGCTAAACGTTCGTTTAGCCTCGATAAAAATTTTTGGTCACGTGGTAGTTTCCACGAAGGAATCTGCAGATGGAAGATGCTGCAGCAGTGAAATTTTTCTGCTAGCAGCATCTTCCATCTGCGCAGACGCGAAGCACTCAGTTGGCGATTCGCACGATCGTTCAGGCCCAGGGCCACGATGACAGCTTTCACTTTTGATTTCATGGCTGGGTGGTTCGACACCAGGCGTACTAAATCCGACAGCTCGGCACCGCCCCCAGATAGCGAATAGAATGGCTTCTCATTCCACGACTTGTGGGTGAAATTGGAATCTCCTATAATTACTATCTTCGCTCTCCGGTTTCTCCGGGCTAGTGAGAAATGAGGTCCTGCAAATGAAATAGAGAAGTTGTACATCAAACGTATAACTATAGGGAATGGGCATCAGGCTACAATACAGTCGATAAAGAAGTTCTCATAAAAAAAGATGTCAAAAATTGAATATTGTTCACATAATTTGAGATTCAAAAACCACTTTCCCGATCCTTGATGATTTTTTAATTTTTTTTTCTACAATCATTTGGATGTATTTGTATAGTCGCCTGCGGAGGGACCGCAAAATTACTTTTGCATTTTTTAAGAAATGCTTGAAATTCGATTTTTTCAAAAATTTTCAGAATATGTTGCTATTTTTGAGGGCCCTATAGTCAGGAGATGACGCAAGTCAGACAAAATGACGCCAAGTTGGACATTTTGACACAGCCAGACTTTTTGACGCAAATGGACTTCGTTCCGCACGCTCGCATCTCATCAAATTTGGTGTACAGGTGAGTTTTGCTAAGATGCATTCAATACTGCCGCCGGTTTCGGTTTCGGAGACTCCAGATTTTCATTCTTACTGACGCAAGTCATACTTTTTGACTCACGACGGCTGACGGATTGGACTATTTGACTCAAGTCAGACGTTTTGACGCATATCGAATATTCGACTCACGATAATTGATTTGTAAGTTGGAGGGGAGAATCATACATTCATAATAGCGATCAACCATCACAGAGTCAGTTACAAAATGTCTCTACCTCTTCATATAGCCTAGGCTTGCATGCCAATCTTGCCTGGTAGAATCAGAGGGACTGATTGACGAGGTCCCCTTAGAATTTATCATTCAAGATAGTCAATAAATAGGCTACTAATCTAATTGAAGTGGGGAAATTTCAAGGTGCCGAATTCCATGACTATTGTAGGGTGACCGCCTGTCTTGCATAAATGCATCCTATTAAATCGAGAACTTATCTAGAATCTTATCGAGAACTTATCTCAGAACTTATCTAAGATTACAATTATGCAAATTCCCGTATAGAGATGTGCAGCAGGTATCAGAGATTGACAGAAATATCAATGATAGGGATTAATTGATTGAGACTCATTATTGCGATTCGCTGATTGCGATATCATAAAGATCAATATTAGAAAGGCTGCGTAATTGCAATTATAACAACACATAGGCCTAATTTTGTTACACAAAACGCATAGCTGCAGTAAACTCATCAGATTGACAAGGCCCCTAGGGATGACTGAGAATATATATGCAATAGCAGCTACTCTGAATTAAAAGAATGAGAAGAAACGATTACACAGCTCAGCATTCCTGCTTGATTTACTCGACGGCGTTCGTTTTAGAATGATGAGAAGATATCGCTGATTTAGCAAGAAATATTTCTTGCACTTGTTTGCTTGTTAGTGTTTCACATAATTGCAGCGAGTTAATTGATCACCTTATTATTAAAGTGCATTTAATTTTTTCAACTTCTGCTCGAGTTTGAGTTTGATATAAAATTTTTTGGTAATGCATTTTATACTTATCATTTTATGGCAACTTCATAGCTTTTGTCTTGACATTTAAGGTACATTACATACACGATGAAAACTACAAATTCATGACTTACACGTAGGCTACATTTACACATTATTCATGGCCTATACGTTTCTTCACATGCGCCACATTTATGAACGTCTTTGCATACAATAATAATTGAATTTTGATAATAAGCTCGTGTTCAGCAACAAAATTTGGGTCGACGGATCTGGTACTCAATTGAGTTCGATTTCCTCTAGGATTTTTGAATCGGTTTAATGCAATGAAAGTGAATAAGTCTGCTCAACTGCTCAGGAGTGCTGGTAGTACGCTAAATACCACGCACGGGGAACATAATTTATAATATTGTCGCTTTATCTCCTCCCATCTCATGCCTCCCTAAAGCTCGTGAAAGTGAATAAATTATCAAACTTAAGATAGTGTCTAAGTTCTGCAATACTTCGCGAAGTGAAAAACTTCGCTTATAGTTCCTACATGAATGAACCTAAAATTTGAAAGCACAAATTCACGTGCTTGCTTAAGATTAGCAAAGATCAAATGCAAAAACTTATTCAAATTGAGAGTTGCGATTTTAATCCCGGAGGTGGGTGCCCAATAAGCATATGGCTGCATGTCGCTCATATAGTGTGCGAACATGTTGTCACTGAAATTGTCTCAAATACTTGTAATGGCCTATTATTGAATACTGATAACAGCTCTACAAAATAATCGTTTTTTTATTGTGGATGTCTGTCCTGCAGGGAAGATGACAATTCATATATCTCCAATAAAAAAAAATATGTAAAAAATAGTGGTATCGTAAAGCTTACATGTAATTGTGAATTTTTAGTAGCATGCAGGCATAATATATCCAACAAGAAACAAGCATCAAATATGCTGCTACTCATATTAGACCTACCCATACTAATTCACAATTAGAAAGTAACATTCATCATCAAAGACGTTATGAATTGACTTGTTTCGTGATCTCGAGATTGTAATTTTATGGGTCCCGAAATCCCAGGATTGGGTTTCCAAAATCTGTATGTTAATTCCTATCCCGGGATCTGGAGAAGTACCCAGGACTGCCTAGTCCCTACTCAATACTAAATCCCAACCGGGACTCGTTCAATCCTGGGATTCCGCATTGATCCGGGACTGAAACTTTCCATGAATTTGGAATTCATAATTTGTGGCCATAAACACATGCACATTTTACATTATCAACAGCAAGAATGATAGAGCTATTCAATAAGAGATAGTATTTCTATGCTTCTTTAAGCTGAGTATGGATGGTAACAACTGTGATAACGGGTTGGAGATAAACCTTAACTTCGGGATTCATGAGCGACCGATTAGTCAGCTCATCATTTGTTAGTCAATTATCTTCTTCTGTCACACGCCGTGTAATTGTCGACTTAGATCAGATGCTGTTTGAAAATCGCTCGCATTTCCTTACTGTGCATGTATTCTATGCATCACTACAACTCGCTGCAGCGTCGTCGTCGATTTTAGTCTTATAAGAGTGATTCATTTGTACTATATGAAGTAAAACTCAATTACCTTTGCCTGCACTCTTAATCATTCGGCAATTTCATACGTATTTTCAAAGTTTATGTAAGTACAATTTAGGGAATCCAAGTTCCAAGCTATTTCTTATTAATAAGATAGGTTTATAATTTGTCATAATGGTAATCACTGAGTTGCAATGGCGTGTGACGATTTAAGTCGTCAAGCACACATTTACAAGTCTAGCTATTTTGATCAGATTTTTTCAACCTCGAGAATTTTTAAGCTACTAATAAGCGCATTTATACCACAAGGAACTGGTATAATAAAAGGACAAGAGAATTTTGCATGAGGCATGACAGGCTTTCGTAAGGACAATGTGATGCAATCCCCACGACTTTCAAAATCCTGCGATTCCGACATATCTCTAGACAGATAAGGTTTCTAAATCGATCAACATTGTGCCAAACACGTCATATTCAATTTCCTTTTCTAGCTTTGCCAACTCTGAGTGAATTGTGGTTTGACATATGAAAATGTTGAAATAGGATGATATCACAATGTTTTGAGGCCTATCTTCATTAAAAATTGAACATTTTTTTCTGGGGATAAAAAAATCACGAAATGTTCTGGATTTCACCATGTCTGGGACTTTAAAATTAGAGTTGTCGTGAACCACATATGCACATCATTTACCTAGGACAACTTGAGACAAATGTGGATCTAGGATAACTGAACTTTATTTTCCTCACGCGGTGTCATATTTTCTAAGGTAGCAGTACTGCTTTCTAATGGTAAACATGCTCTAAATCAGATAGAGTATTTCATCATCATACTCTAAGACAATAAAGCACTCAGGCTTTCGGTCTTCGTGCTTTATTGAAAGATACATCATTTTGAGCAATGATTTGTCTCATATCATTGTTATAATAATGGATATGGCTTAATGCGGTTTGAATTTTACCCTGAATGAGGGTATAGCCTATGCATGTACTTTTTCATGCAGTACGGTATCATCAGCAAAGTATAATTAGTTAGGAGAATTTTTCCCATTGCTTCATAGTTATCAAAATTCATAGAAGGATAAAATCGACACTGCAGCGACTGTCTCATCAATTTCTCTGAGCATCAAAGTCGAAAGTCTTGATTAACTGTGCTTGAGGGCATATCGGTAAGGGTATCTGAAGAATCTTTCTTCGGGATAGTGTGGTGTATCAAGCAGATTTGTATTTACATGTGTGTTAACTGGGAATTCCGATTTGGAACGTATCTGCAGTATTCTAGTTGTTGGTAGACTAAATGTAGGCCTACTTGCTTTTCATCTTATTCCATTTGTTTCGTCTTCATGGATTATATTAGGCTTACATCCCTCTCTATGGTAGGGTTGTACGGTAACTTACCCGACGGTAAGTTACCGGGTAAATTACCCGGTAAGTTACCGGGTAACATATATTTAAATTACCGGGTAATTTATTATAAAATTGTTGTTTTTCAGATATTGAGGAGTCTTCCACTTTGTTTTGACTCTTGAATATATTTTTAACTGACTCCTTGTAAATTCTTCTCCATTTCAAGACCGGTTTCACTTTAAACACGTGTGTAGTTATCGATGTAGAGCAAATTGAACATTTTTGTCATTTTTGGATACATTATCGATTCTTTTAACCTGGCAATTGTCGTCAGATCTCCTTGATTATGTTAGATAGCTGTGGCACTAAATATATTAGTGTTGATGTGCTCTATGTTAAAATTTGTCGGCTGTATTATGATGTAGGACCTATAATTTGGAAGGTGTAATACTGGTCTTGACGTAGCTTTTCAGTTGTATGTAAAAAGTCATGTGTGAAATCTTGTGTTTGAAGAGTTTATCTAGTTTATCAGATCAATCATAATATGCCTTTTATAACTGATGATTTTGTCGTGTTATAATTGTCGGCAGTGGCTTTCGCCGCAACCTAGTTGGATAAATAAGCGTATTTTGGCTACTGATCCGCCCTTAATAATGTCAAATTACTGCATTTTGTACCACTAGGACGCAGCGGTACTTCTTGTAAATTGTACAATTAGCCTTGTACATCCCTTTACAAATCGATCGCCTCATCTGTTGGCTCAAACGTTATGGGCTACATAATTTCTGCTTATCGCAATCGCAATCATGTATTTCCGAAAACCTAGATGAACTACCACTCTTCCATTTCCATTTTGGAACGGAAATGGAACTAGTCCGTTTCCAGTGTTATATAACAGATAGGTGTGATAATTACACGTAGGCCTACTGGAATCGCATGCAGTAAGGCAGTGGCGATGCGAGTTCAAGACTGACATGATCTACTATCGCATTTTGTACTCAATGCACTTTCGGGATCTGCCGAGTAAGGACACAGTCCACAGAAAAAAGAATTGCCAGTTTTAACCATTTATTGGTAGGCCCCTATTATTACGCAATGAATATTATATTCATAACTCCGTCTATTCATTACACCTTGGAAAATATTTCTTTCAATCTAAATTAATACAAACATAGACATTCTGTATGAGAAAAACAAAAATAACTCACACAGACCTAGGTAGTATGAGTCTTAAAATCTTAAATTTCAGTTTTCTTAAAAAACGTTGAAAAATCACATTCCTGGTTTTACCCTTACATTTTTCAATAGTTTTCGTAGGCTATGAAATGTGCGAAATAGATTTAACAAGTCAAGATAGTTCGAACGACTACCAAGAAGGTTACAGAGCACAGGTTTAGAAGATATTGAAGGGCCCCTTTAGGACCGTGTTCGGGGAAAAGAACAGGTTGGGCCGAGGGTCAAGACTAGAAATACTTCTTAAGTGAAAGACAAGAAATGATGTTAAAGATTAAGACAAGAAAGCCTAGGAAAGAAGAAGTTATCTGATATTTGTCTTCTCCAGTCTCCTGCAATAAACTTTTCATCTTATTGTCAGGAGTGGCCTTGCGATGTGCATGTGGTCACCACTCTCCTATGCCAATTCACTCGATCATTCGTCGCACGTGTACTTTCTGCTAATCTCATCTGTGGAAAATCCAGACCCTTTGCTAATTTAGTAAATGAAGAACAAACAGTACGAGTTGGCGAAGCCTTTCGTTCATTTTTATCAAGGCAATACATGAACTGTGAAATGCAGATACAGTCAATGTGGAATTACGTAAAACTGAATGGTTCTCAACATCGGACTGTGATAAGGAAATGATTGACCGTATGTGACTTCAAGTTAAAATGAAAGTTGAATCAGAAAGCCTCAAATCAACTACTGAGAATATCTATCTCCAATAGAGAAGTGAAGGGTAAAATCAATAGTCAAACTTCAACTGAAAATAGTTATTCTGAGGTTTTTTTAAATTTCCATTGTGCACCATTTTCTTGACACGTCAATCTTTAACACGCGTATATAAGATATTATCCACTTTTTTTCAATTTTTTCAATGTCTCTTGATTCGTGGTCTGAAATAAATGCGCATCATGTCGGCATAGCCTACCTGTAGTCCTTTATCCACTAATGAAGCCAATTATGACGATGGGTCTTTCTAAATTATGCAATTTGCAAATGTGATTTTTTTCGAATCAAGCGCAGACTATCTGATGAACACGAAAAGATGTTGCTCATGTACGTAAGGATAGGTTAAACTTCATCGCTGAAAATGAAATTGCTTCATCGCCAAATAAAGATACCCTGGTACAGAATAAAATCATTGGATTGCTTAATGACGGACTCTTAGTAAACATTCACTGTGAGTCATCAGAACCGGAAAATCAGATAATAGACCATGTAGCGCCTTCGAAGGCCCAAATATTTTCAGGGGAAGAGCCAGAAGTAACCGATGATAATGCTGAAATACGTTTTTCCCTTTATCACTTTCTTATAATAAATTCTGTCGGAATCAATGTAATCGATATAAGTCGGATAACTTGGAAACAAGAAAATATCCATAGCCTACATTAAAACTACATACTCAATTCCCCCATGTTCTGCAAAACTTTGCTCATTTTATCCGGTTTCACCTAAGATGCTATAGGCCTAACTGAAGAAAAGGCCGCAACTTTCAGAAATGTAATGTGCACTTGAGATACCCAAGATGACGGCTGTCCTCAATGATAGTCTTGGTTGGCGAAATTTCGTCCATGAGAATCAGTATGATAGACATGCTCACATAAGTAACGGCTTCATAAAAAGTCATAGGATCCTTCACAACTGTAATAACACTTTCTTTGGCGCGGTTTCCTCTCATGGCATTTCAGAAAGTGTCAAACATGTCACGCACGGGACAGTTTTGATTTCTTTGTAAAAAATTAGAAATGCACAAAAGCGCTATTAATCTGACTTACCATATTTTGCAAATAAAATATTCACAGAATGAGGATAAATGAGGACATCAAGTATCATTTCCTCTCAATGAGATAAATAGAAAAAACTACTATTGAAACAATCGATTTTTCGTTAACTTTTAGTATATTGCTGTATAATTAATCAATTTTTAGTATAAGCGACAAAATTCAACAGATACAACCAATCATCACTCTACCAGTAACGGAGAAAAATATCAACTACAATTTCTTCATTAATTCATAAACTTGATGTCCCGTGCGGCGTGCGTGACAATCGAAAAGCAATTATTGATTAATTAAAAAACTGATTTTTCACAAAACCAGGAATAGCATGTGAATCAATTGTCTGTCATTTTAAACCTCAACGGTATGTCTTATCCTATCTAACAAAATGTGCAAGACTTTGGAATTGAAGTGCTCGCACTTTAGGCGACTCTATCATGGAACATGTCCCAAGGAAAAATTTTATTACCAAACGATCAGTCAAATCATATTACTTATTTCTCGAATTAAAACGGTGAATTGTAGAAAGCACACTTCAAATCAAATCATTTCCACTTACCGGAAACAAACACCCCCATTAACATGCATCTCAATCAGGGTTGCGGAAGCGTTTGCGTCTCCATTGCTTCCAGGCCCACTGGAAGCGCTTTTGACTGGAACATTCCATCCAAATTCCTGTCAGTATAACATGGGGCTCCTTATGTATGTATACCGATCGCTTCTTAAATTTCATAATCGAGCTTCTTTGTAGAATGCCTACAATACTTTGTTATTGTTACTTATTTATGTTATCACTTATTCAGTTGTCTACTCATATAAACTGTAAAATCCATTAATGAAAAAATACATCATACTTTATTTTACGATAGGTCTCCATAACCTTGTTTTATATGCGTAGGCAGAACACAGCAGACATATAATAGGTGAATTGGGAATAGGCTAAATTACAGTGGAATTCTATAGAATAGGTTTAAATAGTATGCCTATCATATTTATTTTTAGATGCCATCTATTTTTTCGCGCTAGTTTTCTGTGCTCCCGTTTCCGCTTTCACTCGAAATTACCGCTTCCGTTTCCGTAACACTGATCTCAATGACATTGATGAATTGGAGGATATGACAGATTTATATGTTTTAGGTACATTTTTTATTTCCATTATATCTCAAAACTCACATATCACTTTCTTTTTTAGATGCCGAAGAACTTTTGCGATGTTTGGAATCATTTCTCAAAAATTACTGTTGACAGAAAAATGAAAGGATTTTGCAAGTATTGTGATACCTCATTTGTCGCAAACGCCACGAGAATGAGATGCCATCTAACCGAAGGATGTCCAAAGGCCCCACCAGAAGTGAAAGAATTATACAGAATAGAAGTTGTCAGTCAGTCAGTTGCATCATCACGAAAGCGAATGAAGATAATGGCCTTTCGAAGTCTACCCACAGATAACGTAACCGTAGTCACTGGAAGTGATAACGAAGATAGTGATAGCATAAGTGAAACCTCTTCAATTAGTCACCAGTATGTCAGCAAGATTTCACGAACTGATAAAGAACCTTCACACAGCCAGTCAACAGTGTCGATTTCAAACAATCAAAATCAATGCAGTATCCTACCATTTATCGATCGCGTTAGGTCATCGGAACAAACTGAGATTTAGGAATCATTAACCAAGGCAATTTATGTGACTGCTTCTCCCCTCATTTTGACAGACAATCATTCGTGGTGTGCATTTTTTGAAAAGATAAGACCAGGATTTCAAATTCCTTCCAGACAAAATCTTAGTGGTCCACTTTTAATGAAGGAGAAGATAGAGTTAGCGATTACGTTCGAGGATTGTGCAAAGATTCGCCATCTATTGGTATGTCGCTGACGGCTGGGTCGTTGTGTATATCGAATGATTCTCATATTCAAGTCTTATGTATGACTCCAACCCCATTTTTCTTTAAAAGTATTCACTCAGAAGAAATGCGACACACTGCAAAATTCATGAGTGACATCTGCAATGCGATTGATGAATTTTGTGAATTTTCTAATGTAGAGGCTAAGAGCATTCGATTTTTGGCGACTGATAACGCTGCCAACATGATATCTGCGTGGATCGAGGTACGAAATCGATTCCCTTGGATAAACGGTGTCCAGTCAATTAGGCCCCAGTACATTTAGGCCCCACAAGAAATGGTCATTTAGGCCCCATGTTCTTATGTTATTTTAACTACAAGATTACAATGAAAACCAAGAAAATGTTATGATACATAGGAGCCATACATTACAGAAATATGCTTGGTTTTATCAAAGATGCCGCAGAATTGTCTGGGGAGTGGGTATGTG
>CAJQUW010001924.1:0-85026 GCA_907163375.1 Prostheceraeus crozeri
CTCGAGAACACAAAAGACGGATTGAAAGTACCTTGCGCCGATTAGTCTTCTTCAGTGATTTGACATAAAGTGAGGTACACAATTGGAGAGTAGTAACTTCTGCTCTTGGAGAGCAGATTTGCAGCAGATAATAATTCTAAAGACTCTTTGTTAGGTCCTCAAGCTATCTTGATTTTAATGTTGACCCGTTATATATCGTTCTTATTGCTTGTTATGCCACTTCCGACTGCATCTTGAAGTGCCAATAAAGCGATATTATTATTATTTATGCCTTATTTACAACATTCTTAGTGTTATGATTTGTAACGCTGTATTCTCTAACATTCACAAATGGAGCTTCGTATTAATTAATAGGGCAGTTAGACTTTCTACTGCATGTTTATATAGGTTGTCTCAAAATCTTAGTCTCAGTGGAAAGTAGACCCGCCACTGCGACAGGGTCATTAAATCGACTAGTGAATGATATTCGCTCAGGAGCATCATGCATCCATAGATATTCAAAGACATGAATCAACTGAATAATTCATAGACATCAAGCTATGCTGTCTTTGAGCTCAATCAGGAACTCCAATGTGTTCTGACTCTGGACATAGACAATGATGAAACGATCTGTCGATGAATTTTTTGTCATATTTATAACATAATCTGCATTTCAAATTGTGGTGATTGGGCAATTGGTAAAAGAATATGAATAATGGCAAAGGTATGGGATTATAAAATTCTGAAAATTGCCATAAAATAATGGAATTGTTTGCATTTAACAAGTTATTTGAACCATTCTATGTTTTATCTGAAGATATATGACAAAATGTTGCATTGACTAATTTTCATTTGAAGCTACGTTCTTCTGCTATATCAACATAAAGCAAGCAATTTCCTGTTGTCTATAATTTTCATATGAATTAAAATATTGACACTCCAGTAATACAAACACAAATGATATTTGCCTAGTTTGATTTCTGCCATGAGACTCGCACAGATTTAACATTTAAGTCGTTTACTCATCACCAGATGAGCTGATAAAATGATGCGTAAGTTGTAGATGATGAATAACATCACAACGTCATAATAAGCTGAAACATATTTGAAACCAAATAAAGTCTTAATTTTTGAGGTTTTATGCACGCCAGGGTTGATGTTGAGTAGAAAGAGTGCTAGCTCGCTGTTTGCAAATAAACAGTGAAAGAATGTTATGTAAATAATGATACAAGGAATCATGATTGCTCAGAATTACTCCCAATATTTTGTAAACATATACTGCTGCTCCAGCGGTGTGACAATGTAAAGTTCTCGTGAGAAATAGAATATCAAATGATAGTCTGTTCAATGCAGCTCAAAGCGACTCAAACAGTCGAATACAGCCTCGAAATCAGGAAGTTGAGTCAACTTAGCAATGTATAACATTCATCTTGCATTAAGGAAATTAAGGAGGATTTAAGGAAATTAACAGTCGGCATTATTTATAACTAAGTTACGAATTGTCTTGCCTCACATCAATACTAAAAAAATCAATACGAAGATTGAATTCCTTCATCAACCCGTGTGCACTTTTATTCAATGAATCAATGAACTCATGCAAGCAATTACATTATCTTTGAAATTCAAACGTGCTCAACTACAGCGTGCCCAGTTAAAATCGACACTTTGATAAATCATTTTAATGAATGAAACAATAAGTATAGGCTTTATTAAACAAATGAAGACATAGAAATCAAAGCAAATGTTCAAAGTCACCACCACCATTGTGAATACAGACTCTTAGACGGGATGTCCACGATGCAGTTGCTCTTTGAATAATGTCCATAGGTATATTGTTCCATATTTCCGTAACGGTCGCTTTCAGCTGCTCCATGTTATCAATTTCTCTTCGCCTGGCAGCCAACCCAGCTAGGAGAATACCCCATAGAGAATAGTCCATCACGTTCAAATCTGGACTTTTTGATGGCCATTGATCAGGAGCAATAAAGTCAGGTGCATTTTCTCTGATCCACTGAATCGACGTTCTTGCAGTGTGAGCTTTGGCTCCATCTTGCTGCCATACCCAAGGCCTTCCATTCATTGTCCTGTTGATGTCATCAAACAAGAGAGGACACATTTCTTGGGTATAAACAAATTGGTTCACTGTTTTCTTCTTTCTTCGTGAAGCAGGGATGTTGTCTTGATTTTCAGCAACTCCTTCAATGAATCGCAATTCCGATTTACCATACCAAGAAACAGCTGCATCACAATGCAAAGATGGCTGCTGCTTGTCATGTTGAATAAGAAGATCTTCAGCAGGAATGTTCGTCTTGAGCGTGACTTCTCGATATATTCTTTCATTCTGACGATTCAATGGAGTGTGTAGACTGAAATGCGCTTCATCGGAAAACCAAATATTCCAAATATTCCAAATATATAAAAAAGTAGTGATTTTCTTCTAAGAACATCACGAATAGATATCTTGTGTAAATTGACTTCACCTGCTGTTTTTAAATGTTTTTTCTACTGTATGTCCACCTCACTGATTACGATTGGAGGTGAGAGATTTGTATTTTTTGTTTTCAATAAACGCTGATTCATTCATTCATTAAATGGGAATTGCTCTGCAAAACTGAAAACTCAAGTTAAATAACGAGTGTCGAAAATCACAGGCTAAATGATTGCATTAATAATGGATTCAAAATAAGTAAATTATCGTTGGATGGAAATACATGTATTTGCAATAGGCCTATAAATGCTAGATTAGACATCGAATTATAACCCTCGCAGAGTAAATCTTTGGATAGTATGCTCTGCATTTTTCTCACAGCTGATCCTGAAAAGAAAATACAACACAGAGTGCGAGTACTTTCTCTTCGTCAGGCCTAAATGTAGACCTACGTGTTAAGTACATGTGAGGCAGCAATACACAAGATAGTATCATAATTTAACAAATTGAATTTTCGACTTCGTGACTTCGCAAGGCAATATGTGTCACTAACTAAACGAGCAACAACTACATTTAATGTATCGAAAACTAAAGATGCCTCAACAAACAACTAAAATAGTAGCAGATACACTTGTTAACTTGAGGAGGTGCGATAATAACCTGTTCATCGAGCAAATAGTTTGCTTAACATATTATTTCTAGGAAAAATATATTGCGAAAAATTATGGGCCGACACATATTGATTGCTCAAGTCATTATTAACTCGTCAAAACTCTTCCGTACTTGAAGATACTAAAAAGGATGAGCAATTGTTAAATCTAGGACATGAATTATGTCAAAATTCCTGGCAATGATTTTCTCTCATTAAAATGCCTAAAATTTAGTTTGAAGTAAGTTTCTTGCATGTCCTCACGTAAATTATTATTTAAGCTTGCAAGCTTCCATTGTTCTATGTAATTAACAATGGGTCTCCGCACATTTGTCTGTCAGTCGACTTTTGATGCTTAAAGTTGGGAAACACTAGCGAAAGGCTGCTATTAACAAAACGATGTCACACACGTACACTAAGGACACAATGGTAGCTAATTACGATTATTTTTAATTGACAACCATGAAGCAAGTAAACAGTAGGTAGAGTGTCGACTCAAAGAAAGTATATGAATACAGTGAACATGTTTAGATGAAAGGATTCATTTTTTGTGGAGATTACGTTCCTGTGGTTCAAAAATTATATATGAGCAGTTAAAGAAGCTAAATTTTTGCAAATTATTCTTGTGTTTATATACTAGTGACATGG
The DNA here is from genome assembly GCA_907163375.1 of Prostheceraeus crozeri. Taxonomy (NCBI): domain Eukaryota; kingdom Metazoa; phylum Platyhelminthes; order Polycladida; family Euryleptidae; genus Prostheceraeus; species Prostheceraeus crozeri. Next base: position 3,705 of record CAJQUW010001924.1, read on the forward strand.
ACACACTATATAAGTAGCATGAAGCTGATAGAAAGTTATACAAAGTAGTCAAAATTTCCCTTTTCAGTTTATAGGCCAATATAATAAAGTAAAAGTTAAAAGTAGCTGTGAGGGACGAAGAGTATAGGATTGATACTAATTAGGGTTTGATAATTTCATATTAAATTAGAGTAGGAATTAATTAACTTTCATTTCATGATAACGTCCTAGTTTGAGGCATCAGATGAATCAATGATCAATCATCAGATGAGCCAATTATTAATCCATTGTGCGCGGCGGGGATGAGTGGGCAGCCAGGCTATTGTGTTGAATGAGACTTGATGCAGCGATCGGCTGGTGCAATTGACTGATTAGCGTTCTGAAGCAAAGACAAAACAAGACACATTACACGAATTTGCAAGAATTTAAGCTAGTAGGAAAAGCAAGAACGCTAATTGCTTCAGAACGCTAATCAGTCTATTGTGTTGAGTTTTGAGTGTTCAGTCACTGTGGTCGCGGTGGCCTTTGTTCCGTTGAGTCTTGGCTTGTTTGGAGTGGTTTGTAAATATTTCGGTGCGCTGTCCGCTGAGTTTGTTGTTATGCCTGAGGTGTTGATGTCTGCTCGAGTCTGCATGTTGACTCGTAATCTTGGTGGACGAATAGCAATCTGCGATACCTGACAGTGATAAAAACTACTGCCTGAAGTGAGACAAGGCCCCCTCTCGTATGTTCGCGCTGAGACTGTAGAGATTATCTTGTGCCTGTAATCCTGCGGCAATAAAGTTGCGTCCACAACCCCTATCGCTTTCTCTTACTATCGACTGAGGCGAAAAGGCTATAGGCCTATTTGAACGCTACCGCAATTTCGTGACAGTAACGAAGACAGGCCTTCGGCGTCCAGCGCCTTCAACGGTCGATGTTTGGATGTCAGTCCAACATTGCACGCCATCCAAACATCGACCGTTGAAGGCGCTGGACACCGAAGGCCTGTCTTCGTTACTTTTAAGTTTTACTTTATTATACTGGCCTAAGCTGAAAAGGGAAGTTTTGACTACTTTGTATAACTTTCTCAGAAAGATGATCTCCCGTCACCTGGTCAACTACATGAAGCTGATAAGTTATCGAAAGAAATGAGCATCTACTAAACAGGTAGGCCTATCTTTATCAAGCGGGAAATGAGCTAATTATCAAGGAAAGTTTAAGAACTGCATTACAATGCAAGTATATGGAAAAGTTGAGACCATATTGTGTTTCTCGGCTGAGATTTCAAGTTTTATATTTCAAGCGCCATGATTTTATTATTCACTGAATTCATGCGTCATTTCTTGAATCTGAAAAGCAACGTGGACCCATTTGCAGCTTTAAAGTTAATTATGATAATAGTCTTTGATTGTGACATTTTGCTCTTATTGCAAAAATTAAAATCACTGATGATGATAGATAAAATGAATTATTTTTGAAATGATGTGCATAGAAATATACTGCAATTGGTTTAGATCTGCATGAATATGTCAAACAAATATCCTTCTATGTGCTTTATAATTATGCGTGTATGCATAATGTACATACTCGCATTATATATTCTAATATGCACGTGTTCTTGTATTATTCTGTACTCGTATTATACATTTTCTTTCTTGTAAGCATGAAATAGGGCCAGGCCTAATACCCCATGTGCGGGTCATCTGGTCCTTTTCTCCAATTGACAGTCCTTACGTTATGTCATGAAAAATTTGTATTCACAGTTGTAAAAAATGCATGAAACTCATTTTGTTTGGAGAATAAATATATTTTCTATTCTATTCTTTCAGCTGGGAGTAGTTTGTGATATGATCACGCTTAGGAAAATGCTTCAAATAATAAGGCTGAGCATTAAAGTAATAGTGACACAACGAATTGCTAACTTAACAGCCCGTTACCTCTCCAAGGTTGACATGACACGGAGGATTGGTGAAATACTGCAATGCTATCATGATCAGTCAAATCCGTGTAAACTTCTACAAAGGTGTAAAAATGTGCATATCTCACATGTGGTAGTGTGTCTCTACTCGAGTTCATTAGAATAATATCGAAATGTATGTGGAATGGGGATTTTATCAATGCTGAGTTGTTACTCTACCTAATATAATATACTTACTCTATGTTGACAACAGTGATCATTTTGCTAAGCTTTGGTGAAATTGTGCTGTGTAAGTCTACCTGAGCTCATACTGAAACATTATAGCCGTGTTGCACCGTTTAGAGTAATATAGGCTTGATGATGCCGTCATTAAGAGCAGCAGGACGAACGAGTTGGTTGAATTTTCTGCCAAAAACTGTCGAATATATTGATTGACCTCCAGATAATGATCCAAAATATCGCATTCACTCGCAGATTTTCACGAAAGCGAAAAAAGTCCAAAGCTGATGTGTCATTGAATAATCCTACGCATCAACTTAAGCACAACGGAGACGACTTAAAACTGAGACCTCAATCTCGCTTCTAATATCATCTTAGTGAAAATCCAATATGAAAACCCATTTCCCGGTAGGACATGTAGAAATTTGATAAGCAGTAGGGGAGAGTGCGGCACATTGTGCATGATTTTGAACTTTTGCCAACAGTTTAAATATACTAAATCAAATGAATCAAAATCAAAATCGGATGAAAAGTTGAGAGCATGCTAAGTGATCTCTGAGTTGTTGGACATTTCTGTGACATTTCTTAAATTCACATAATGAATTTTTAAATTTCTTGCAATATGGTTCAACGTGCCTCATGCGTGGGCTAAATTGAACCACCTTTATGTAATACGCTCTTGTTCAACTTTAGACTTTATGTATCAGATCTATGGTTTCAGTTCATGAATTATCAAACAAAAAAATTCATGGTTTAAGATTTATATTGACAAAATTATTGATATAAAAAATACATGTTAATTTCTGAAAGAAAAATGTTCATGCCTATTAAAGTTCTCAGATTCTCATAATTTGGCCATCAATTAAAGCATGCCTGTAGACATGTAAGACACGAGTAGGCCTAAGAAAAAGGCAGAGAAATCACCAAGAACCAAAACAAGAAGCATTAACAATTCATTTTGTTTGACCAGCAATGGAGGTTCCAATGCATTCAAAGCCACATCACTTTGATTGAGATCACTGATTTATACCAAATTTATCAATTATTTTTTTTCAATATTAATTCTTTGTTGTGCTGACCTCGTGTTTTGTTCTCGAAAAGAAACACAGCGCACAAAAACGAATACCATAACTGCTCAAAATATTTCTAAATAGTCAATTTGATAGCGTTGCAGACTAATTTGTAGCACAATCACCTGTCAAAACTTATGAATCACTTCGTTCACTCAATAAAAGAAAAAATGAGCATCGAAGTGGGGCAGTATGAACATGGATCAATGTGTCCCACTTCGCTAACTTTTCAAAATCGTCCTCGTGTGCACTGCACTCAAATAGTTTTAATGATAGATTAATGAAACTGATCAAGAATACCGTTCTTGAGAAAGATGTTGTCTAATGAAAATATACGCTATATTTTGGTTGTATTAAATCAAAAATTCTGATTTTCAGAAAATTGAATTTTTCATTGAGATTTTGGGAAATCCTGTGAAGACAATGATGGAGAGCATATCATTAGAGGAAATATCACCAGTAAACGGCTCGAGTACTAGTTCATTCGTTCACTCACTCAGAAGTTCGAATGCACTGGCCATGACTCGGAAACTCCACCTGATATCTGTAATTCATGTAATGCAGATATTATATTCAAATGTTTCATGTTGCCATAACGCAGCGCATTTGATGGACTTAAATTGTATTCATTGTTTTGTGTCCCTCAGAATCCCTACAAATGTGAATTCCAATTCCATATAAAAACTCTTAAACCTTTTAAGTAATTCAATAAAGAGCTATCACTATTAACCTTCGCTTAGCTCCCCCTACCGAAATTTTATCTAGCTCCTGAACGAAGGAAGATATGGACTCCAAATTTTACATAGCATAATTTCTACATATTCCACAAATTTCAATGTACTACAGATTTGTCGAATTTTGCACTATTTTCCCTTTCAATGTTTTCAGGTCTCGAATTTATAAAAGAAAGTGTTCTTGTGTCAATTTGAACAGAAAAGACTAATTCCCTTGTAGATTCTATTTAGACTTCGACGTTTTAAATTCAAAATTGTGAAATTTTCGTAATTGGACCGATCGCAAAATACAGACTTGCTAATACTTATTGATAATTCTAATCTCAATGTTTTGCTTCTTACATCTCTTTATCATGATAATCTGATTTGCTATGATGAGAGCTTTCATTTGGTGTTTTTTGTTTTGAATTTGCTCAAATGGTTTCTGAGATAGGGTAAGAAATAATAGCCATAGTAAAAAAATCATCTATTTGACATTGGACCTTACGGTTGACCGCCGCTGTGACCTTGAACATCAAAGCAATGATAATATTCTGACCCGTCATGATGAGAGCTTTCTTTTGTTGCATTTTGTCTTGAATTTGGGCCTTTAGTTTCGGAAATAAGCAAGGGGAGCGTTGCGCGCCCGCCCGGGTCGGGAGTGACCTGTCATAGCGGTTAAAAGAAAGGCCAAATTCGAAAAGGTAATTTAACAAATTTCCATTAGATCACTGTTTGAAACGGAAAATGACAACAAAAACTAATACACCAGACATCAATCAAAAGATCTGGTCAAGGTGGATGATAAAACGATGATCATTAATCGCTCTGAGATTACATCATTGTATTCGATGAGGTAAAGGGTCAAATAACTCAAACTTTTAGTTCAACTCAAATATTCATATTTAGTTTCTGCAGGTGAAGAAACAGCCCAAATCGATGAGCTTTTATCGAGACACTGAGGCTAGAAGCAACATGATTCTGATAAATTTCAATAATTGCTGATTAGATGCAAAACTAAAATATTCAAAAATCATTTAAAAAATCATAAGCTTATTTGAAATACGAATCTCATACATGCAAACATAATAAGCAGACAATTTCAAATTCAGTAACTTTGCATTTGTGAATATCTCTATATTAATAGGAAGAATCCTTGATGTAATCTCAACTTATTTCATCAAGAATTGATGCCACAATATACAGTAGAAGTGAATATATTCCGAAATCAGCCAAAATACATGTATTCTAGACATTCAAATTTTAAAATATCTCTCACGCCAAAAGTATTGTGCCAAATTTATCATCCTGGTGGCCACAGCTTGCTTGGTTTAAAAGATTTTTGGAGCCTGCTTTGCAACAGACTGAGGACTGGTAGTTCATGTAATTCGTCAGATTTAGAACAAAATAGCTTGTAATTGGTTTACTTTAGACTGAAGATACACAAATTAGGCTCTAATGCTTTGTAAACACACCGTGCTAGAGGATTATTTCAATACAAATACGAAATCTATCTTTTCTAATTGCAAGAACGTGTAACGTTGATGAAGGATGCAAGAATTCACATTTGTAAATAATCTTACTTTAGTCCTCTTCTGTTCATGAAATCAAATGAAGAGATAACGGATATTATCTTGATTTTATATCGAATACATTCAGTAATTTATAGTAGAAACACACCAAACATGTCTATATTTCGACAGTTAGTATAATTTGTCACATTCAAATTAGTCCCAGGAGGTGCCATTCTACTGTAACCATAGAAATATTTTTTATCTATTTGTCTATCTTAAGTTAACTAGAAAGGAAATTGACTCAAGGTCGCGGCACATCCGGGGGAACTAAGTTGGAGCATGAAGAGCCAATAAGAAACTTAGAATTGCACAATGCACATGTCACTGATTCTAACCCAATGATTCAGTAAAATGCGTGCGATTTTTGTGATACTATTGTGTATTGCATGAAGCTTTCCTTTCATTCTAGAGGTTTTATTGTTATAATTTTCTATGACTGTAACAAAGCAAATCAAATTAGGTGTGCATAAGCTTAAGTACAATTATGCGGGCCTAGGTATTTACGGAGGCCTATTGATTGAAGTGGAATTGAACAGAAATTTCTCTGAGCAAGTTTAATGCTTTAAAATCTTTTAATTCGAGGAAGATGAAGAAATTTATTGCTATTAGCAATATCTAGCTTAAGGCGAGTGAATAAGTATATTATTATCATCTATAATTTTCTGACAGCAATGATCTTTTCAATTGCAATATTAATTTTCATATTTATATAGATATTAAGTTCAGCATTTATCTTTGCTGTAATTACTAACTTCAATGAACTGGCATTGAACCTACGTATAAAGCAATTATTTGTCGGTATTCCAGGTAGGCCTACTTTTCATGCAAACAAGCACTTTTACTACAAATCAAGTTAGCAAGGCATATTTCAACACACTTCATGTTTGTATCCACCTCTGGGTGATAGTGATCATGCAGTTATCCTTATTCCCTCTCGGGTAAATTTTATTTTCGACTTATCGACGACCTATGTGATGGATCTTCGACATTCCAAGTTGAAGCAAGTGACTGAGTTTCTTGATGATATAGATTGGAATACTGTTTTGAGTTCAAGTGATATCAATTTTGCGTGTGAGCAGTTTTATTCTCTACTACGTCACGGTCTCCAACTTATTCCTTACGAATATTGTGACTAAAAAGAAAATCAGGAAGCCTTGGATGACTCTAACAATCAAAGTTCTTATAAACAAGCGATATAAGGCATATAGAGATAAAAATTGGATCCTCTTCAACCATTACAAGAATAAAGTAAAACAACATATATATGAAGCCAAGCGCAATTGGGGTAATCGTATTTCACAACAACATCGTTCAGTTTGGGAAGTTTACAAGACAGTAATCGGCAATGCCAAGAATACGCGTAAAGACTGGTTGTCTAATGCTGATCCATCAAAAAGTGTAAAAGATATTTTGGAGATTTTGAATGACGGCTGTGTTCGTAATTTCGTCGTTGACCGACCCTCCAGAACTCTGAAAGCTTCCCTTTCTTTTCAAAAGTTCAGTTTTACATTTTGGAAGTGCAGACTTCGACACAGTTACTTACAGCTTGCAAGGCATCTGGCTGCACCTCCTCCATACCACGACGACGAGACCCAAATGGTTGAGCTGTATCAGTCTATGTATGTTATAACTATATGTATAATAAATATAAGTTTAGAAGCAGGGATCTACCCATCCATCAAAATTACCATACTGTGACACCCATAGACAAATCTACCAAACATCCAATTTAAGACAGAGACCAATTTCATTACTGCCTATCCCATAGAAGAAAGTGATTTTAAGAAGTGTTACTGTTACAGTTGGATAGTTGAGAGAGAAGTATGCGTTTCGGTTCGGTATCGAAGTTTCAACTGCTTTGGGCAGTGCCGTATTATAGAAGTATTTATCATGCGAAAATTACAGGAAAAGGATGTGAAAAGTTGCCATATAGTCGCCATTGACCTCGAAAAAGGATTCGACAACATATCACACAACATTCTCATAAACAAAATGGAACGAACTAATTTTGATGGCTTTCTTTTATCATTTATTCGGAATTACTTGAATGACAGAAAGCAAAGGGTAAAAGGGATGGATCGCTACAGCACCATTAGACCAGTAACAAGTGGTGTACCTCGAGGTTCCTCATTAGGACCTTTTCTTTTTTAACTTTTATACGTCGGATCTCGATACTTGCCTGAAACTAAATGACGATGTGATAATTTGTTGCTATACCGATGATATAATATTGTGTGGCGCAATACGCTCATATCAAGTATGCAGTCCACTTTCCTCCGTAATAGAAGACCTTGAGCGCTGGACTTATGAAAATAAGATGGTAATAAAAAGACCAAAATGTCAACAGATGTTTGTTTCATCCTGATCTAAGTGCACCCAACATTCAGCTGAAAGAATATATTACTATACTAGGAGTCACTATTGATGCAAAAATGTAATGGGACAAACACACAGACGGCATTTGTAGAAAAGCTTCAGCAAAAGTGAATATTCTTCGTCAGCTCAAACCATTTATGGATAAGAAACAATTATGTAATATTTATTATACCTGCATCAGATCTATAACAGAATATTCGGCTCCTTTATTTGTGGACTTGTCGCACCGCAACACCCATATGCTTGAAAGACTTCAAGGAAGATGTCATAAGGTGATATGTGGTTCCAGTGGATGTCAGTGCTCAAATTTTATTCCACTCAAGTATAGGCGAATCATAACTGGTTTCCGCATGTTCCAGTCTTTAACGAGTGACACATCGCATCCTTTGCATTTTCTCGCTCCTAGTATTTTGCCTAGTTCCGGGAAATTCCGCATTCCTTTATGCGGAACTTCTCAATGCCGATCCAGTTTCTTGGTCTTTATGTCAAATTTAAGCAATGATGGATTTTCCGTTTAAGATATTAAGTAATTAGTTATGACCACGTCCGTTTGTACTACATAATTTACAATCTAATTTGTGTCATTTTTTTGTATTTTGCTATTTTCTTTCATTGTTATGTTCATTTTAAATTTATGTTTACATTTAAGTGTCTTCTGAGTACCGGCCTCACGATTCCTATTATTGAGGCAGTTATAAAGAAATAAACGTCATTATATATTACATGTAATTTCTCAGCAGTATCGAAAAAATCGTAGTGTAGAAATTGATCTGACACGAGAGTCACATAGTGATGCATTGCATTCAGTGAAGAACATGTCCTGTTGGAAAGCGCGAACGTGCAAAGCGTCGGGCGTCGTGTGACTGTTTTTAAAAATAGTTTTGCCAGCTGCTACATATTCAAGAAGACGTGTGTATTTATTTTTCAACATTCGCTATTTATGTTAATCTGTTCATTGACTGCCTTTAATTGATACACAATAATACAAATTAATCAATTAATCTTTTGCATCGTTATTTGGATTGCATTTTCCCAGAGAAGAATTTTATAAAATTGCTCAAATATTTAAAGAATTTCATATCTACCAAAGTAATATATCATATTTACAGGATCATCGGAAGTTAAGCCGATTAAAACTGAAGTTGAAGTAGATTTAACATCGGATTTTGGGAAATTAATGAAATGATAATCACTTTCACACTGGGCGACTGATATGTGTTATTCAACTTCCAAAGTTCCACTAGATGACAGCTCATTTTTTAAAAATATCCTCCGCTCATTGATCACAGCAAATCCTGGGAAAATGGATGATCAATATCGCGGCATTCAGCAATTAACGAGTACAGTTGGATCATGAAAAGAATTCTTCCACGGACATAGAGCTAGTTTCATTCGCTTCAATTAATCAGAACTGTAAACTAAGACAGCGAGTTCATTTAAAACAGGAATGTCATTAAGAAGCATATCACTAGTTTCGCGCCTAAATTCCATCGCTATTTCACGGCTAACACTCGCCTTTGTCAAAGCTCCATCGAACAATCTAATTGACTTAGAAACGAAACAGTAACAAAAATGGGTTGAGACTATAGTTGATTGAAGGAAAATTTGTCTTCAGATTCAACACCAAAATCTCAATCCGCTGAACTACAATACTCACTGATGACATGGAATGTTGAATTAGTTAGTACATTTGATGATCAATTCCGATTTCTAATTAGACAACGATTCTATGGTTTGAAATCGTAGCGAACGGAACTAGAAGACTGTAAATATAAGCAACGATCTTGATGAAGAGGTTAGATGACGAAAACACCTCACATAAAGTCGAGAGAGAAGAAAATTGAAAATACCGGGTTTTGTATATGCTTATCCCCAAAAACACTCATTGCAAATGTTTAATGAATAATAATGCTGAATGCAATATACTGTATATTTTCAATTCAATGTGGTCGTATAAGAAGTCGCTTGCGCTTTATCAATCACACAATTGCTTAATCAACATGTCTTATTCAAGGTTGGGTAAATGATGTAAAACTTGGGTCTTCATGCTGAATATTTACAAATCAAGTCATAAAGATTAATATTTTGATTTGAATATGAGGAGAACAGCATGACAGGAGCATAAAGTTCTGATATTTTATTAAATTTCCACTGGATTCACAGAATATTTCAGAAATGAAATACTTGTGATTATTAGCTTTTTCATTCTGGCTGACAATATCACGCATTGAAAGTTCATACATTGTATCTGCTCTAAGCTTACATGCATTTTGTTGCATTGGTGCATATTGCATTTTCATATATTCCGTATATTTTACATCTTCGCACCCTTAACTTTCTGCGATGGGCGACATTTATCCAAAAATAAATTCATTCCGATTTCGTATCCTAAATATGTTTAACTACGCAGCTATAATATTTATCAAGTTTGTTTATATTTCTGAATGATAGAAATAAAACAATTGCTTTGCTATGAAAAATGTGTAACTGAATCATAATTAAATCAAAGATCTTCATTTAGTCACTCCATCAGTGTAGGTTGAATTATTAAAGGAAAGCTATAAACCTAATACGTGTACTTAGGCTACTAATTACAGTTATTGCAATAAAAAGTTGCTTCCCACTAATAACACACTTCTCATGGGTCCAACAGGAAATTTGTCCTATAGAATAATCTCTATGTCAGCACAAGATACAAAGAATGCACCTTATTTGCTTGATTCTACTCATTTATTGAAACTTGGGTTCTGGGTTTTGACTCAAGGTTTTGCCCAACATAGCTTTACTATTGGCGTACAAATCGATTTGATAGCACTACTTGTATGTTGGGCGAACGAGCGTTTTCGAGATAGGTCCATCATCTGTATCACCCTTAGTCAGTCACGACAAGCGCAAAAACAGTATTTTAATGAGATTGTTGAAATATAAAACAACAATATTCTGATGAGCTATAGTTGATAAGAAGGCATTTGTTGTCTCACATCAGCTATTATTTGATGCAACTTATTTTTAGATATTTCTGTTTCATCTTGTGTTCTGGATTGATTTGATTGGCATATATGCGTGCACTTGATGTGAATCTGATGACGCAGCTCATTTGAGTAAAGTACATCATTACCACTTTTCAAAGGTGTCCTCCAATCTTATGGCAGCACAAACAGCGGAGAATCAGAGCAAAATATTGATCCAAGAAGGAAAGACTTCTGGCTGCTCGAATGCAATTTTGCATGTGCACTATCATACAGCTTGTTTGGTAAGAATAAGTTAGACAGTAATTAGGCAGAAAGGAGAATATAAATGATTGTTTTTTTGCATTAACCCAGTGACCGCTATGTTCCCATAATGGGAACATTGATTTTCTATAACTTTAACAAGAATTTTGATCACGAATATCAATCAGATTTGATGCAATTTTCACTTTACTATATCATGAAACCACAAATTTAATAAATCTTAACCTTTCGTTGTTTACTTATACTATTTTAGCAAGTTATATATTGAAACACAAAATTTGCGTTCTAATTGTAATTTCATAATTATGTGCAAATTATTATTACCTCACCGAAATATAGAAAAGTTTATTCATTTTAATAATTTTCGCACTATTTTGATGATCTGTCATGAAAAGAACTAGTAACAAGTGAAAAACCCACATAATTTTATATCCATTGTCTACTTATACTATCAAATTTATAAATGTTCCCAAAATGGGAACATAGCAATCACAGGGTGGAAAAAGGAAAATCTAGATTGCTTTATCTAGTCACCTGGAATTACTCAGTGATCAATTCTGCTCTTTCTTCCAACGAAAAACTCAGAGAAAACACGCTTAACATTAAACAGAATCATTTTACTCCGCATGCAAGTAGGCCGGTGAACAACTTTTGTGAATTCGCGTGCGGCACTCTTCACACATCAGCCTGGTATTCTTACTGCACACAACACATCTGCCTTGAGTTGTAGAAACAAGGCAGTGGCGAATCAGTGGATGTTGCTCCGGAAGTGATCTCTGCAATGGTCTCTTTCTGCGTTGAGGCTGTTTAGCTTTATTTAGAATCAGCTCGAAGACAATTTGACGGACAAAATCTTGCTGCTTCATCTTGCTGTTGAGATGGAGATGTCTAAAATAACAAATGCTGCAACTCTTAGAGTTTCAAACCAGTGCTTTACTATGGGCCAATGCCAAACTCTCTTTCTGGTGTTACTGCGAAGATTGGCGACATGCCGGTCAGCGAGGTCAACACCTCCCATGAATTTATTGTAGTCTTTCACGAGTTTCGGCTGTGACCTTTGGTTCTTTCGTCGAGTTATTTCGTTCTCGTCTTTTCTTAGTTTCGTCGAGTCTTTCTTTCGTGTTCTTTCGTCGACTTATAGTGGATATTGGATACACATTATCAAAATTGCCTCCGAGAGTTACGACCGAATTGTCTTTCCATGAGCAAAAAGAAATTATTCCATTACTTGCGCAATAATGCGTGCCTTTTTCTTTGTTCTTGAAGGAATCGTTCTTTGGTAGGGGGCAACCACCCATTCTATTCTGCCTCACTGTACCAGTACAGCGCAAGCCAATATCACTCAAATGCATAAGTAATGAGTAGGATGTAAAGAAATTATCAATGAACAACACATGATCATTTGGGTCATCAAGAACATAGTGGATTGCATCCAAAACCACACGTCCACCAACTCCAGTGGAACCATATTTACCACTGCATGGTTTTGCATCAACATCAAATCCTTTACCTTGATAAATGTCGAAGCAGAAAGGATAACCATGTTCGCAACACAAGGCCCATGCTTTGTACCCGAAGCGAACAGGCTTGTTCCGGATAAATTGCTTACATCCGTGAATGCCGTAATAAGGGAGCATTTGCTCATCAACAGAGATATTGGCACAAAAACTGCCAAACTGTTTCAAAACTCGATTGACCGAATTAATGAGCGATCTAACTTTCCAGAATTTATCTGTCACACTCGAAAGATCACGATCATTGTTCGCGAAGTGAATATTTTTCTTTACATCTCGGTATAATTGCCGGGTGATATTGTCGTAAACGATAGAAATACCCAGATCAGGCTCTCGGCACCACATATCCTCCTCTCGGTTCAGCCTGTTAGATCTGGCAAGAAAGAGAATACCAACAAATTGGTTCAAAGCATTTTCACTCATTGTAAAGTCATGTCTGTTTCGTTGAAAAGCATAGAGATTGAATTGATCAATAATCATTTGTTTCATTTCGCGATCAAAAAACAGAGAAAATATTTCGAAGGGTGAAGAATGCTGCAGCAAATGAAATGTGTCCGCAGCTGACTGAAGCGATCCCGGTGTCCATACTTTATCAAGTTTGTCGCTGTCAACTGTCCACATTAGTTGTCCAGTTTGATCTGTATAATCCGAGTAGTCTTCAATCTCACGTTCTACCTTGACTTCAATGTTGCCTGTCACGTCGTTAGGGATAAATTCAGGATCAGTTCCTTCCTCCTCTTCATCTGATAGATCGTCGACAACTGGTGGAAGAATGACCAACTTTGCATTATCACTGGGCACAGCTCTTTCGATAGCTTCATCTAACGAGTGAAAGGCAACACTTGCGTCTGCCATTCTTCTAAATGGTATACATCTGCCGGCTACGCGAACTGACACGCTTTTCAAAATCATAGATATCTATAGATTTGAAATACGATGATGATTAATGTTTACATGTTGTCACACTTTTCAACCAAGCATAGATATCTGTATATTGAGTCACAAACTTAAATGAAGAAAATTTGAAGTGTGCTATCGGCAACCGCTATGTTCCCATTTTGGGAACATCATCGTGTAGACATGAAACCAGCAAAACATGCTTGGTTGCACTGTTTCAAACACCATATTTTGTGCAAGTACGATCAGAAAACGACGAAAAATATCGATTAAAGTCTCGGCGGTCGATTTTTGAGCCATAGATGCATTCTAAATGCAGAGAAGCCACTTAACTGTTTTTCTTTTGAATTTGATGATGCCTTATATCAATGAATTATAAATTTCAAGGTTCGGTTCTAGGCCAGTCTATTACAATAAGTCAAAATCTGTAAATAGAGTTTACTCTATCATTTCAAATCAGAGAAAGTATTGGCCCACGAACAGTGCATCAGTGCATGAAAAGTTGACATCATGTCTCATCACCGTCATAGAAATTCCATGTGTCACCCAGATTGATTCTGAATCTAATTATAAAAAGACGACACAAGCCTTATGCTCTACTTAGCGTCTCTTTTGGCAAGTCTTCTTTTCGGGTGCCAAAAAATTATAGATAAAATTAGGCTCACCTAAAATTCCAGAAAATCAAGGGCGAATGATGAAAGATACTCAAAATGCAACAATTGATGCGTTTGGATATTAAAACGTAATAAAGTGTTTTGATAAACTGATGAAAAATCAGGAACAATCGAATTAACCTCCCCCCTGAGATGTGGGGGTGATGCTGAGCGTCCTCCTTAACGAAAATTTTATCTAGCTCCTCAGCGAAGGAAGAAACGAACTCCAAATTTTAGATAGATCATTTTCTACGTATTTCACAGCTTTCCACTAATTTTGAATAACATCGGCGTAGTAGTTGCGTCACATTAAGATTTCAAAAAATTTGAATGTACGACAGATTTGTCGAGTTTTCAGGTGTCATTGTTCAATATAAAAACTATTCGAATTTATAAAAGAAGTGTTCTCGTGTCAACTTGAACAAAAAAACTAATTCCCTAGTAGATTCTATTCAGACTTCGACGTCACAGAAAATTGTGACATTTCACATTTAAGATTAGATAATTTCGTAAAAATTCATCTTTTTGACTTTGCATTTGACCTAAAGTGACCTTGAATATCAAAACAATGATAGTATTCCCACTGAACATGATGAGCACTTTCATTTAGTGTGTTTTGTTTTGAATTTGAACTACTTTAGTTTCGGAAATAAGCAGGTCGTGTTTGTCAAAACACCCCAATGGAGCGAGGTCTCCAGTGGTGAGCAAAATCATAATCAAAAACCGGGCGTTAACGTATATTATACCCACCTACTGGTGTATGCTCGTTTTATGATGATTTTCACCATTGATTAATTCAATGAGAAAAACGTTATACTGGTGCATCCACAGAATTAGACAGGTTGTCTCTTCTTCTGTTCGACTAGAAAGGAAGCATTGGAACATGTAACGTAAATAAAATGGCACAATCTGCTGACATGATACCATAGCAATCGAACAATGAGCAGCCAGTTCAACATTAAACACGCCAAATGGTGCGAATTTTCAGAGGCTTATCAATCGGATCACACATCAAAGAGACACAGACGATGTCAAGTTTTACAGAGAAGTTTGTGAACGTTTTTTCAGAGGGCCCAACATTATCGAGAAAACTTTTGCGCAATGATCTGAATTCTTTGAATCTGAAGGAGTCGTGGCGATCGGAGCATTTTGAAGGAAATCACAGCAACCTGCAAGCGGCGCACGACTATTCTTCATATCTCTGCAAGGTGTCAAAAAATAGTTTTTGCCACTTTCTAAGTTCCTGCATGTGCCATCGCTTTGAATCAGTTTGCACTTCTAGCAAAGTGACACGATTAAACAATCTAATTCTGTGGGTGCATCGCATTCGAGCTATTGGATCAAGTACAAGGTTATTGGACATGAAAGAAATTGAGCATAGAAATAAGCTTGTGTAAAAATACTTGTTAGCTCTTTTGAAGCATGATATGGATTTTGGGATATTACTAAAGTAGCAGTACTCTACCATGCACGCGTGGTTTGATTTACGTTCTTGTGGCAAGTGAATTTATGCTCTATAAGACAAAAATAGATATTTCCATGCACTTAACTTTCCCATCGCGGTGGTACAGAAGCATTTTTTTAAAGTATATGAACCTTCAGTGAGCTTTCGAAGAGCGTAGAAGAAGGATGCACCCATTAAACTGCTTGTTTGATTATAGACATGTATGTGTATCAGAACGGTGAAAATAAGAATAATAATCGTTTATCATAATTTACTAAAAAAACCCGATTCATTATTCTGTCCAAAAAATTGTCACTTGAACATAGACTATTTAGGCCTATGATAGGGTGGATAAACTCAGAGTAGAGTTGCGACCGGTCTGGAATTTTCGAGACCGGACCGGCGACCGGTACTGGACTGACCGAGCTTTTCGATAAAGTATGTAGTTATAAACGCTATTGCTGATATACATGTATATATAGGCTACTATATGACTACCTGTACACCACACCAGTTGTTATCATCTATTGTTGTGTAGGACCTTTGTTGCAGAATTGATGGAAACCTGCCGAGATCTTCGGGCCGGTCCGGCGGCAACCTCCAGACAGGAGACTGAATGCAGGAATGACACAATCCCATACCAATAGCAAATCTCTGTAACTCCCTGTATGCAGAGTGAGGCTATTTAACATTTCAAAGTTATGAATCAAGATTGGCTTACAAGAAATCCAATCAAACTTATTTAGGTCTTGCTGCAACAAATGTCCATGGACACATCTTCCAAACGGAATTATCATTTATACTAAGCGCCTTACTCAGATAAGAAGGCAGTAATAAGAGACTCGTTGCGAATGCGTTTCACTGATCGGAATAACTGGGCATCTTTTTGGTTCTCCGAAATTTATGGAAGCTTATAGGCCTAACAATAATTATGCGGTACGATTAGCCAAATTTACCATAACAGTATAGATGCATGTATGTTAGCATCTAGTCGATTAATTGAAATAAGCATGCTACATGTGTATGGCATCATCTTCACTTTCCCGTTATGTAGACAGACATACTGTTGATTTTTGTATTGTGTCCACACTCCAATTTATGGTTATCTAATAAGACTTAAGTAACGCTGAAGTAAATCTAATGAGCAAAAATCATTTAAATATTGACTAGTAAGTATTTAAAATATATTTCGGCAACTTTAGTACAGCAATCAATACAAAAAGCACATGCATCTCTTGTATGTTACACAATCAACAGAAATCTATTATAAACTACATGTATTATGAACAATTTGAATTTACATAACGGATAGCGTATTTTGTAGAATTTGAGAAAGGTTTTAGTTGAAGTAGGAGTATCAAATTACATTGGTCTTATCCAATTGATTTTGAAATGATAATGAAAGACTCGAATGTTAGTAACGATTTTAATATAATAATCGCATGCCTAACTGGACATTAATAACGACTGTTTCTAAGTCAAGTACTCTGCACGACAAGTACAATTTCTAAAATAAGACAGGAACGGAATTACATCGACATGGCCGGTCCGATTTTCCATACCGGACCGACACCGGTATATCGGCGATTGGTTGCATCTCCGGATAAGCTTAGAGATGTTTTATTCTGGAAGAAGATAGATACCAGTAATTTGCCAATTGTTGTCTATAAAATAATGTTTCCGCAAGAGAAACCTCTGAAATCAAAATTTTTATAGAAAGACAGATAATTGATGCCACCTTTATGTCTTTCGATTCGCTTATTAAAACCGAAAAGGAGCTCCGAGAAAAGTTTAAAAGGCATCAAAGTAATTTTGCGAACTAAAAGGTTTTTGATTCGACAGCTTAATTATTCTCTAGATGTAATGAATAACATTCGGATGATCATGAGAACAGTGTTTCCGATTACTTTCATCCGTGAGCGGCCCTGTATAATGAACGTGGAATCTCTTATTCTTCATTGATGTGCGAAATCTCATGGTTTGTGTTCATGGTCCAAACAGAATTGAGGCCGGAGGACTTCTACATATAAATATTGATTGTTCATATAATTGATTGGTCGCATAATTTTCAAAATTATGCTGCAATTTAAATCAATCTCCACATCAAGCTCTAGAAGGAGAGAGAGATCATTTGTCTCGAATAGATTTGTAGCTTTCGGTAGGTGTAAGCACTTCCTACATATGAACGCGAAAAAATGAATATTTTTAGACTTTTATAAGTAGTCACAGAATTTATCTGGATATTTCAATATGCACTTATCAGATTAAATGAGAATAGCCTAATATTCATTTAAAGTGCAGTTTGATAGTCAAAAATGCATTTTCATCCGATATTTTCCTAAACTCTGTGTACTTTTAAATTTAAGAAATTTTGCTTTGAATGGATCCCATCTGCTGTGGATGCTGTAACATTCTGCAGTTTACTTAATACACTAGGGGCAAGTAATGGAAGAGATAATTGGAGATCTCAAAGTGTTTTCATTCTCCCATTAACATGTTCTCTCTGGAGGCTAAAATATCAACACCTACTCGAACAAGTCTTTCTCTGAAAACGAGCGATTTCTAAGAAATTTTATCAAAATACTATTCTGATTTTATGTAGAAAATATAATCAAGTATCACATGAAACATTTCCGTCACTCCCGCATTATAGTCAGAATAACATGTGTGTATTTTGATAAAACGGATGTTGTCATGTATTATGCATCTTTTTTATAATCGGACATACTATTGATTCTATTCAAATCAAACTTATGCTTGTCTCTGGTACTCAGGTGTTTCAAGGACAAAGAGAAATATATTGAAATTAGCGACATTTGTCGGGTCTGTAAATCGAAATCCTTTGAAAGTGAGATTTTAACTCTTACAGCCTGTTATCTTATCTCAGTTTGTTACTCTAAGCACATTGTACAATATACATGTACACTTGTGTAGCAATCAAAAAGGTTTTTACACATTATTTGGAGGTGGCGATCATGCTAATTAGGAAACAAATAGAGGGTCTATGAGAAATTAGTAAAATTAGGAAATGTAAACTTTTATAAAGTAAATAGGCCTACGTCAGCATTTTAAAGCATTCAAGTTTAATACAAAACCTGCACACGTAAGTTGAAGCCCATTGAACTATTTTTCATCATCTACATGAAATAAGTTTAAAATGAATCAATATGCTGAGCACTCTGCAGGTTGAGCACCTATCTTTTAACGAATGTTAACCAACGAAATGGTTGCAGATATAAAGATGAAATTGTTTGGTGATTTTCAGCGAATTAATTTAAAAAAAGCACATATAAACAATGGAAAAGCATGGTCTGAAATATTGAGCTAACACAACGAATTCATAATTATTATTTTCCATTGTTCCCGTGAAAATGAATAATCAAGCAAAATATTTATATCTATATCTACGATTTTTTGCTGGATAACCGTAAACATTATTACATTAATGATCTCCGTGGATAGGGCTCTATAGTGCGGAATTTAGCTGTGGTACAATGTGGAAAAAAGAAGGCAACACTGTGTTCGTAATGATGATTTCTTTATCTATGCATATGAAAGATATTTTAGAAATTTCAATCAGCGTATATCTGCATGTGTATTCATAGCATTGCTGCCCGCTTTTTTGCTACATTACTGCCCAGTCAATTTCAATTACGCACAATAGCATTAACATAGCTTTTTTCGGACAACAATGCAGGATATTTTCAGGCGCTTACGCGTCCTCAAATGTCCTACATTGTTGCCCTGAAAAATCCATGTTAATGTTATATTGTGCGCAACCTATCTATGGTATAATGTGGAAAAAGAAGGCAGCAATGTATCCCGCAATGATGATATCCGCATCTACGCATGTGAAAGATATTTTAGAAATTTCAGTCGGTGCATCCATGTGTATTCATAGCATTGCTGCCCAGTCCATTTCAATTACCGACAATAGCATGAAGACAGATTTTCCAAGCAACAATGAAGGACATTTTTATGCGCCAAATCGGCCGCGAAAAGGTAAAACAACGTATTTTGAAAATAGCTGTTTCTAGAAATTCGTGGTAAAGCAAACAGGCACTTTCAAGCTAAAAACAACGTATTTCACAATGTGTTATTCAGTTTCAGCGTTATGAAACGCCAAAGCAACGTATTTTAAAATTCGTTTTTCAGTTTTAAAGGTATGAAAGACCAAGACAACGTATTGCAAAATACTTTTTATCAGAAAGGAGAAGTGTGATGCGATTGAGAATGTGTAAGATCTATTTTAGATTTCTAATCGGTATTATTGTGAATGAAGAGTCAAAGATTGTAGCGTATTTTGGAATACGTTGTTCTGCTTATTCATAGTTTATCAAAATGCCAATCAGATGAAGCGTATTTAAAAATACGTTGCTTTGCCTTTTCACGGCCGAAATGTCCTACATTGTTACTGTGTAGTATCATTGCGGTCCGACTTCTTAGACATTGTATTCAATTTAAAAAAATCGGACAAAATTAAAATATTCAATTAAAGTATTCAATTAACATAGGCGGACAACAATGTCATTATTGTTGCCCACCTTTTAAATAGAGTCTTTGTACATTTGTTTCAATCATCCATCGAGTAAAAATGATAGAGACACAGCCTATGAGTTCCGTATGAATCACAGTAACAATGTAATTGCGGTCCTCTTTAAGGAATGGCCACAATGATGAGACTTCAGCACTATCATGGCGGCCTTCTTTAAATCGGACCGCAATCATTCATTGTTCCTGAGTAAGTAGGGTTGTCAGCCGTTATTTCACCTGTCATTTTTCTATGAAAGTCGTTCATATATCTCCAAATCCAAATTAGACGGCCTTAATTGCATAATTAAGGCCGTCTAATTCGCTGTGTAATGCCATTGAGGTAGGAGCATTTCACCATCCATCTCCGCATTACCAGTGAAAATGACATTGAAGTGATTCCTATGGTTCGCAATTTGGACTCGTAGATATCTCAAGCTTGACAGACTTTAATGTTCTGACATACTTTAATGCATGCAGACAATTATCATAGATTTGAGTCTTTTCTAGATCAAAATCTTGGATTTTTGATGTCGTAGATTTTAGGTTCAGTAACATTGTATATATTACGTTTCAAATGATCAGCCTAAATCGTCTGCCGTTACGCGCCGACGATTTAGGCTGTCATTTCAAAGGTAATATGTCTTCATTGTTACCCTCAAAAATCCATGATAATGGTAATTGAAATTTAAATGCAGGTAATTGTTAATGCAAGATGCCTCGACATCGAAATGCTATCACAGATGGTTTACTTCGCTTGCATTGTTAATAGTTCATGCAATATTTCACTCACTCACTCAACCCGCGAACGAACGTCGTGGATGTTCGTTGGGTGTGATGCGGTGGATGCGGCAACCAACACCCTCCATCCTGACCAGCACAAGCACAGCAGCTGACAAACCGGTCGCTTCGTCCATTCTCTCACGTTCTCTATTCAACATTTCCTCGTCTACAGTTCCTTGTAGAATTATCTTCGACAAGGAGTCATGGCGACAGACATGTCCAAACCAGGCGAGTTTTCTTCGCCTAGCAGTTGAAAGAAGGGGCTCTTGCTCTCCGACGTACTTGATGACTTGCTTCCTCACATATTCCTTTTTCCCGGTCGATGTACGACATTCCTAAATGCTTCATGCTGAGCTCGAAAGCGTCTATTTTTCTTTCTAGATCTACTGTGATTGTCCAGCTCTCGCATCAGTATAATAGAATGGAGACTACCAAGGAGTTGTAGACTCTCCACTTGACCGGGAAGCTAATTTGCTTTTCCAGATGACGCTTAGCCTTGTCGTAGAAGATGTTGCGAGACTGATTCTTCTTTTCACTTCCTTAATGGATCTATTATCAGTTGTTCACTTCATGCCAAAATTTGTGAAACTCGTAACCTCTTCTAGTACCTGGCCGTTCACTGTAATTGAAGTCGTTGGTCGCTGTTGAGACGTGTTCACCATAACCTTACTCTTTTCCATGCCTATTTCCATATCATATGCTCGTTCCGCTTTTTCCAGTAGTGAGCTCCTGTAGCTCTGTTTCGTTGCTTTCCAAGAGATCGTCATCTGCATACCTCAGGTTATTGACTGGGCGTCCTTCGATGGAGAGTGACGTATGGAAGTCTAGAGAGTAGTCTGATGCCTTCCAGATAGCGGAATTGGCGACAGAGGGCAACCCTGTCGCACTCCAACTGAGGATTGAAAGTAGTTTCTACAAGCTTTGTTAACGAGAACTGTGCTGTTTGCATCTGCGTAAAGTGCTTTGATGACATCTACAGTATAATGCTGGTATTCATGTTAAAGTTAGTCATAGTCTGCCATAAGTTGTCTTGCCAAACACGGTCGAAGGCCTTTTTAAAGTCAACGAAGTTGTGTGTAAACATCATGTTCGTGTTGTAAGTACTTCTGCGTCAGGAGTATGCTGTTAAACAGCTGTTCCGTTGTGCTTCATCCTTTTCGGAATCCCACTTGTTCATCAGCTAGAATCTATCCAGCTCTCCATTTGAGCCGATTTAGGAGAATACTTAACATCACCTTATCGGGGTGGATGATTAGGCTGATAGTCCTATAATATTGACACAATTTCAGATTTCCTTTCTTCGGCAACGGTATTATAAGTGATTGAGTCCATTCTTTTGGCCCCTGCTTAGTTTCCCAAATATTTTGACATATCGTTGTTAATTTTTCGAAGAGTGGTTTCGTGCGTGCTTTAAAAGCTCAGCTGAAATGCTGTCCACTCCTGGAGACTTCCCTGCCTTATCCAACGTACAGCCTTCTAGACTTCGTCTCTCATTATCGGCATATCTCCTGACTCGTTATCAATTGTTCTCTAGTAAATTATGCTAATATTGGTAAAAAGATTGTAACTATAAAATTCCTTGCAACATTCGGTCCATCTGTCCAATGCTGCAGTTTCTTCAGACAATATCTATTCCTGCAAAAAACAACAGGAGCGAATTCTATAAAAGAATTAAGCCAGGAATACAAGATGCTGCCGGTATACTGCTAAAAAAGCAATTAAACAAAAACGACACTCAGGCCTGCCGTGGACGGGATTTCTTCGTTCCGTTCCGATCCCCTTCCCACAGAATTTTTCAAAATTTGCATCAAATCTTAGTACCTCAATTGGAACTTACCTCAAACTAAAATTGCATAAACTATTTATGTTGCCAAATGCAACGAAAAGCAACACAATGACTAAGTTGCAATGAAAAGTTTGAAGTAGATACAAAGTACAATCGTGTTCAAGTCATAAGCGCAGACTTCACCTCTCTCTCTCTCTCTCTCTCTCTCTCTCTCTTAAATATATAGAATTAAACTGATTCCCCTAAGAGGTTCTGCAACTAATTTGATATGAAGAAATTGCCTTTAGAAAAAAACACATCATACAAATCATACCCAATTTAAAATAAATGCAAAATCACTCATTTTTCTCACTCAGCGAAAAACATTTATGAAAGCTTACAGTGTTATCAAAACCATTGTAGTCGCCCTATTCATCACATACAATTATGTTATAAAGTCGAAAAATCATTGACTAAATGTAGCCTATGTTCGCCAAAAGATCAATTCTAAATAAAACTTTGCTCTTGAACCCTA
This sequence comes from Prostheceraeus crozeri, assembly GCA_907163375.1. Lineage (NCBI taxonomy): Eukaryota > Metazoa > Platyhelminthes > Polycladida > Euryleptidae > Prostheceraeus > Prostheceraeus crozeri. The sequence goes on from CAJQUW010001924.1 coordinate 26,890, forward strand.
ATGAACCCTAATGAACCCTAATAACAAAATATATTTCGTGTTATTTAGTAGGTCAGAGAAATGATATTGGCATCAATCATTAGCATTTTCTACAGTGCAAACGCTTCTTTCATATTTTAGAGATAGGTATTCGACACCGAAAATGCACTACAACACCATTCACTTTAAAAATTGCTGCGCATTCTTCAACCTTCATCTAAGTAACACCAGTGATATTAGCAAGAGTGCTGTTACAAATATGAATTATCAGATCACTGAAGAATTCAATGTAAGTTTTTGCTCATATTCAAACCGCGCCTCACTGAAATGCACTTTTGATGTTAGCGATAGTGACATTGTGATAAATCAAACTAGTTTCGCGGGATAGACATTTTCAGAGAAGAATATCTTGAAATGTATTTCGTTATGGAATTTTTATACCCTTTTCATCACACATTCCATCAAATCAAGACAAAGAAATCGTTTCGCATTTCTCTGTCTCCGCGGGTTTTGAAATATCGTGTCTCATTCTTGATACAGAGGTAATCGAAGGATTTTTTCATCAGATGAAGTTGACAGATAACGAAGAGAAAAATTTATTGAAAGAAATTGCACTTGGCGTTTCATATGGAATATTGTGGAATACGCTTGATGTGTCGACTCATTGTTAAATGAAATTAAAGAACAATCCGAATCACATCGCAAATATTTTAAAAACAGAGGGAAGGTTTCTCTTTATGGCTTTATTTAGATGTTGCTGATTAAATTACAGCTATATTCTTTCAACATTATGTACATGTATTAAAAATAACCAAATTGTTATGAGCGTGTGTGATTATTAACTCCACAACATGATGTATGAAGAGAAAATAACGTGATTGTGAAACATCAACTTTCTTTGAGAGGAGGCCCGCAATAGTGCCACTCAAGCGTATCCGGATTGATATCGTCAAATGCAGGAGTGGCCCTTACGAGGACCGTTCGAACGTTCACGCTTGTCAGGAATAGTCACTTGAAGAGGACAGGCTGGTCAGGATTCGCGCCAACGAGTTTGATCACAAATGATCAACAGGGTCACTGTCACTGATTTGCCGTTTCACTTTTCTCTCTCCCTTCTGCTTGTTTCCGCCTGTTCGCTGTGAATGCAGTCACGTGCTGCTTCTCACCTTGGCCTTAGCCAAAAACTACAATCTGCGTCACATTGGATTTGCATGTGTTTTTCTTTGATCCTGTCTGACAAGAAAAGGAACTCACTAGAACTCGGCAGACGTGCAGATTCGTAGTAAGCATCCGGTGTACATCATTATGTGAAAGTCTCATTTTCGGCCTCGTTCCCTGCAGAAGCTCGCTCTGGCTGTCGGACTATTCGTCATCTGCTGCACAGCACATGAACTGCCTGTGTAAAGCAGGCCTTAGTCGACAGAAGACTGACCGATTTATTTTTCTTAGGGACCTAGGAGACAATTGTTGCTTTGTCTTGAAATCTGAATACACTACTGGTAAGTTCTCGCGAAGCGTCAGGTATCACTTCCGAAGGTAATTCGGTTTTATTGCGACGAATGGTGCCCATCATAGTCATCTGACGTCCAAGAAGATTTCCAGCAACTGAAAGCTTGTAAAAATTTGTCCATATAGATGTAACACCCAGATCCAACAACAAGTTGACCTTGGCTTCTTTCCGACTCTCATGACAAACTCTGCCTGCGTAAGGCTGTAAATTGAGACAATAATAAGTTTTGAATCACACAGAGCCCATAACTTTATACCATAGCGACCTGGCTTTCAGGATTAGAAAGATTCATTGTTACATCAGTGAGTTGTGTTACATTTATCCACTCAATTCTTCAAGATATTATATATCTTGCAAAGCAAGGGATAGTATGACATCTGTATGCCTAATATTGATATCTCGCATGTTGCTGTCGATATCAAGTTTGTGGATGATGAAGAAAGTGCGAGCTCATCTCCACCGCAGACATCAGTTCGATTCTGTTCGCGGCGAGTGCGGTTGCGAAATCAAGGGAAATTGTGTTTTTTATTGTCACAATATCTGTCAGTCTCTATACATATTCAATGTCCTACAAAAGACCTTTGTTGCCATTGGTCACATTTTGCCTGTCGAAACCGTCGCTACTTTGACAATGATTGAAAGAAAAAGACACAAATGAAAAGGATCAACACATTTCAAACACAAGGTCCAGCACATCTCACAACAAGACGATCTCTGCACATAGTGACGCAGCGCACAGCGTTTGATGAAGAGTGAAAAAATGTCGCGTCTCTCTGCACCGCCATTGTTGTAGACATGACAGTTCGCGATGACAACTTTTACATTAAAGTTAAGTTTCAGATGCAATAGTTCATTTGCAGGCAAGCAATCTGCAATTCAACCGGCGTCAAGCACTTTAATTCAACTCTCGATTATCACCTGAACAACAAAAATGTCAAACTTTTTTGACAGACAATGTCTAAGTATTTCCATCAATATTATGAAATTGCTTGACTTATTCTTTAGTTAATTAAGCGAAGAAAGCTCATTAATTGGTTTTTATCTGTCTTTTATGACACTTAAGATGTGATATGATAGCAGTGAGGTATGATCTGTACTCAGCATTTTCCTCATTTGACTTCATCTGCCACACCCTCCTGCATTAACCAATGTAACTGAAGAAGCGACAAACGTTGCCGCACATTCCTGTTAATGCACTGAAATAATGCTTCGAATATTCAGCATTCCTTCATTACCGATGTAATTGACAGCAGACTCCCAAGTCAGAAATATCCTTAACATCATTCTTTCATGGAATCCAGCAGACAGACAAAGGTTAACGTTGTTATAAAATGCAATTACATCTTCGGAATCAAACAAGATTAATGCTTGGATATCCATGACAGCAATGACTTTCAGGATCTTCATGTGAATATCGACATTGAGATTTGATTGCAGAGTATTTTGCGTGAATACTCTTTTTAACAAAGATCTTGTGTTCAACACCCTGCACGGTGATAACTCCTTCTCTCTCCGCTGACCGAACATATAACGGGGTGCGACGCACAGAGATCGAATCTGAATATCATTTATTGGATGGGCCTAAGCAACCCATCCGATCTCTATGTGTAAGATCATGATGTTGCTCATGGGTAGAGTGTCGACTCAAAAAAGCATGTCCATACAGCAAAAATTTCTATATGAAAATATCAATTTTTTCCGGAGATTGCTTTCCTACGGTCCAAAAAATTATTTGAGCAGTTTTTAAAGAGCTAAATTTTTGAAAATTATTCCTGTGTTTATATACTACTGAGATAAAGCCACTTTATAAGTAGCATGAAGCACGTTGGACATCAAAAAGGATGAACATTTGCTACAAGCATCTTAATTAAGCGGAAATTAAGCTGCTGATCAAGGAAATTTCATGAACTGCATTATAGTGCAAGTCCGTGCAAGTCTTCAAAGAAAAGTTGGGACCTGAACTCTATTTCATTTAATGAAATCGAAGCTGTTCACAAATTGGGGATTTAATAAATGCTCAGTTGCTACTTTACCTAATATACTTACTCTATGATACTGCCAATGAGCTCTCATTAGGAAAAAGAGACGGGGGAAAGTGGGCTGGTCATTCACATGAATGTTATGGCACAGGCCTATGGCGGAGCTATGATGACTTGTGCTGAACCATTTACTGGATAAACATTGCATAAGTAGGCCTACTGTTTGTCTGAATGTACATGTGGAGCACAAAAAATACTATACTCTAGAATTGTTTGAATTTAATGAACTAGGCCTAATGCACTGCTTAATCGTTGTCAGATGTGGCATATTACAAGGGATCTGATGATACATTCATCAATTTAAAGAAGCTAGCAAACACGTACCTTACAAGCAATAAATAAAATCACATTTTAATGAAGCCATTTTTTATGAAGACGAGAAAATCTTTCCTCGTCTTTTCTGCAAGCATCGTTTAGTGATTATGATTTGTAAGTATCAATTCTGCGAGAAAGTGTAAAGGTTATTTCACTTATTTGAGTGAATTAGTTCGCATGTGATCTCTCACTCTCATTTCGCAAAGATATTCTTTCTGCAATTTTCTTTAATAAGGAAGTGGCTAAACACTAATCAATGGCAATATCCACTTGCTGGAATAAACTTCACAACATATTTATCTTGAGTTGCTTATATCTTTTAAACCAAGCAAGCAATGGCCACCAGTTTTCTCGTAGCTTACTTTCTACGTACAATACTTTGGGCGTGAGAGCTATTTCAAAATTTGAATGTTTGGAATAGTTTGACTGATTTCAGTATATATTCATTTCTAACGTATATTGCGGCATCAATTCTTAATCTAATAAGTTGAGATTACATGAATGATTCTTCCTATTAATATAGAGATATTTACAAATGCAAAATCCTTGAATTTGAGAATTTATCTGCGTCTTATGCATGCATTTTGAAATTCAAATTTCAAATGTGATTTTCTATTATATTTGTACTTTTTAGTTCTGCATCTAATCAGAAATTATTGAAATTTTTCAGAATCTTGTTGTTTTTGGCCTCAAAGGCTCGATAAAAGTCACCGACATTGTGTAATATTTGAATTGAGATAGAAGTTTGAATTAGTTAACCTTTGGCCTCATCTAATGCAATCGTGTAATCTCAGAGCGATTAATAGTCTTCCTTTTATTAACCACCTCAATCAGATCTTTCGATTGGTGTGTGGTTTGTTAGTTTTTGTTGTCATTTTCAATTTCAAATAGTGATCCAATGAAATTTTTTTAAAAATCGGCGGTTTTTGACCTTTGACCTTCACCTCAGCCCAGGGATGACCTTAGAAACAGAAGTAATGCAATGGTTTGGGAGATCAGCAGGGAGGGGGGAGGAGGCGAAATTCTCCCCCATTGGGACGTGTTCGGAAAACACCCCAATTGAGGGAAGGTTGATCCTCGCATTCCTCACACCATAGCAAAAATATCTTAATAAAGCAAACTTATCGCAGATCTAAAACTTTATTTTATCAATGAGTGATATGATATTGATGATTTCATTCAGGCATACTTTGGAACTTTGAAATTCATCCCGAATTTAAGAAATTCCTTTTTAATCATACTACTATTATTCCCTTGCAAGAGAATAATTTCTGAGCACTACATTATTTTTTTCCCTCTCGATGAGCTTTTAAGATAGATTTGGTAACAGTTCCAGAAAATAAATCATCATCATTACATTTGTTCAATTTTTTTTCTTAACAATAGACTTCTGAATTCTGAGGTTTGAACATATATTTTTGTTCTTAACCATCTGATCACAAGCATTTCATAGGCCTAACTGCATCGACGCTCAAAAGTCATTTACATTGTTTTTTATACCACTTGAATTTATTTGTGTTCATGAAATCTCAAGTACTCGAAATCAAAGACTATGGATTACATAAAGACCGGAAACTATCCCATCTCTCAATGTATAAGAAGTGGAAACAACACTTCACTCCTCAACGAAGATATCGGACATTAACATTTGTAAGTAGATGTAATATTATGTTGATTATGTCTGATCATTCCTCATAGATATCAAATCATTTCAGTTTTTTTTCGTTAGGTCTTTAATTCCATAATCTCTTGCTCGAAATATCTTGAAATAAACTACAAGTAAAGAAGCACAATTTGCTGACAATTGTTGCTTATTATTTGCTGGTGCTTCCTTTTGCAGTCTTCACTAAATAGTTAGCAAGGAATTTCTGACAATGAATATTATTATTCGAAGTTTGTAGATGAATTAGACGAAGTGAGAAGAAAGCTTATTGATCAAAGGAACTTACCGGTAGATGTTTATACCGATACAGGAGGGACTTTGTTCATTTCTGTGGACAGACGTGTTACGGACAATGGACTTCTAAATATCTACATTCTAGATGGCATTTTCTAGATAATGCTACTTAAACTATGATCTCATTAAATTACGCATAGAAATCCCTCAAGTGCATAGATAACAAAATATAATCCCGAATAGAGATCAACTATAACATTGTTAATCTGTCCCTCCCCGAATAACTGGCATAGTTTAAAACGGATATCTCGGCCAATTATCTGTCAAAATTCCCTCGGGCTATTCCCTCGGGAATTTTAATAGATAATTGTCCTCATTATTTCAGCAAATATCAATGAAACCTCCTTTAACCATTACATACCAAGGGAATGGTTGCCACCATAGTATTGACACGACCACGACTATATATTGTTAATTTCTGTGTATTTTCTCCAATACATTGGAGGAAGCACTATCTATGCCAATAATGACTGATGTTTTCCTGCTTTACATTTTTTCGTCATGAAAAAACTATATTTTATAACAAAATTAATCTAAACATGTTTAGATTAATTCTTTCACTGGCCAAATGTGTCAGCTGCCGGCTTTCTATGTACATCCACCTACCAATGGTTTGTGCATAGAACGCAACACGAACTAGCTATTTGCATTCGTGTTTGAAAGTTCAAATTTTCGAACCCGAGCTCTGAGAACAAGATTTGAATTATTTCATTAATTGTAGATGTCTGGAGGTCGGATGACGATTTATCGGCTTCTGATTTACTGATTCTCTACATTAGGGTATACTACACTGATGACGGCAAATAAGCCAGAAACGTTTGTAGTTCCCGTAATGATTTAAGTCAGATTTTGTTCTCATCTCTTGAATTTATAACAAAAGCATAGCCAAAATCGAGTAGGACATTGAGTGCTATGTAAATATATGTGCTTTGATGGTACAGACTATGTACATTAGCTCAACTTTTCTAAAAGCGAAGACAATGTCAATAATAAATTACATAGAACAACTTTCGACTACTTCTATGTTAATTTAATGCAACAACAACTGCCAACACATGTATAACAGAGCATAAAAAAGAAAGAAAATACTTTTGTACCCTTCGACAGCATGCCACAGACAATTTCAAAATGAGATGCAAACTGAAAACTATGATGAATGTCAGACAAAATATCATTTTACATTCTGCGGTACTTAGCATTCATTCCACGTCTTTTTGACTTTGATAAAATATCTCTCACAAATTATTCGCTCGTAAGCAAGTGAAATTATGTTGTCTTAAACAGATGGAGGTAATCGATGTTTTAACAAAAAATGTTGGTGTTAGGCCGTGATCGGGCATGTAAGACATCTAACTCATGAAATGCTACAAAGAAGCTATCATGCCCAAGTTGCGTAACTAACTATTGCTCTGTATAGAGTTTATTGTCATACGCGTTTCAGCACACATGACGTGCCATCCTCAACCCAACTGTGTGAAAAGTGCAGATCAATAAAGGTTTATATACTAGGGACAAACAACAATCAATTTTTTATTTACAACAATTACACATACACAATAACACACACAAATCACTCACCTCTCATGACAACCCACTTGCAACATCATCATCTCATTTTAGTTTTCATTATTACAATTTTGTTTTATATATATTAATTAAAATTAAAAATTTGTGTTCTCTCTCTCCTTGTATATAAACCTTTATTGTTCTGTCACTTTCAGTTGTCACTGAGGATGGCACGTCATGTGTGCTGAAACGCGTATGACAATAAACTCTATACAATCACTTCGGTGTATTTCTATTTTAACTATTGCTCTGTTCGTTTGCCACCTATCGTTTAATTGCCAATTTAACTGGAGGAATTAAAAGATTTCAGTAAAAGCAAGCACAACTTTATTGAAAGTTAATGACTACAAGTAGATGCAAGCAGTTTACATTCACAGTTTAAAACACGTCACTCCTTTTCAGTATGATACATGAACTAATTCAATCAGTGTGAAACTGTATGTCTACTTTTGCCTTCCCTGTAAACAGACTCTACTTCGGAAGAGAAGTATCTTATCCATATATAAGCATCCAGGTATATCATGTACTTTTAATTTTCAATAGTTGTTGATATGAAAGCACATGAATAATTGAATTTATGCGTGCATGTCAGAAAATCATCAATACAGAGAAAAATGATAGAAAACAATTGTGGTACCAATTTGACTGTGTTGGTGATGTGCATGTAAGTTGCCAATTAAAACAACATATACTATTATTGATTATCCGTGTATACATGTCAGTATTAAATCATTGTACTCATGATTTAATGAGTACAAAATGATCATTGATTAATCATTAGTGTACAGTGCATCAACAAGCACAGTGTAAATCATTGATTATCAGTATTAAATATTTAATTTACGTGAAAAATATGCATAGTTATGTATCGATGAAAGCCAGTCTCTTTTGTGAGTTGTTGAACAACAAAATGAATTGTTGTAAACTTCAAGTGATCCGTAGTAAAAAGTCTAAAAATTACAAATCATTAAAGGAGTATGAATAAAACAATTTAAAAGCCGGGCTATTCATAGGTCTTTGTAAAAAACTCCTTAAAGGATTGTTGACAAAATAAATTCAATCTTTGAAATGTATGCAGCAACTTAGTTGTTAAGTTTTCTATATTGAGGAGCGATTTCCCATATGAAGAAGCTAAGAACGCGTGGCGCTGACTCTCAAAGGACCAAAACCTTTTGGTGGAAATAATCTAAAGAAACACAGGCCAATCTGCAATCATATAATCGATTTGTCGAATATAGAACTGAAGACAACGATGTCATCAGAGGCTACTTTCATAAAAGAAGCATGGATATTCGACTGAACGAGAGATAGGATTATGAATTATTCTCACAACAATCGACATTATGATGTCCTGACAAGTAAAAACTTTACACTACTCAGAATTGGAACTCTGATAAACAGAAGAGTAGTCAGGAAACATTTCTAATTATCATTTTTTGATTAATAAAATATTAATATAATATTATTAATGAATTAATATTATTTTTCAGTCTTTCTATAGAGTTCTTCTATATAGTTACTGTTGGCATGCAAAGAGATCTATATCGGAGAAATATCAAGAAATGCGAAAATCAGAGGAAAAGAACATAAAAAGCAATTGAAGGAAAAGAAGGATACATCAAGTTTATGAAGACATTACAAAGAACAACATGACAACATAGAACAAACATGATCAATGAGTATACAAGTGTACAGCATAATAACGCAATGGAACGTCAAATAACGGAATCAGTCAGCATCAAAAACAATGTACAACAGACAAGGATTGTCATCAACAACAAAGCAGAGTGGGACCAACCAAACATGCCAACAGTAACTATACACAGAAGAACTAGAGCGATATCGAATGACAATGCATTGTGAACTATACATCGATAATAGCATTCATAGTTTGTAATTTTGCTTAGAGATTTCAAATGATTTAGCTCTTTATTTCCAAAACTTTTGCTTAGGATTTCTTCATGTCTTAATTGACAAGGCCAGATCGGCGAAATATACATGTATTTTGACAAATTGCATTAATTCTTGTGTGTCGAAAAACTGAAAAATAATATTATTTCATTACTTCAAAAATAATATCAACAACTTTCTTTACAAGATCTGTTGAAATTACTAAAAATTTCTAATTATGCAACATGTAAATCTCTCCGGTTCAGTGGCAGTTTTTGTTAGAAACATAATTCAATTTGATCTACTTTATGTTATTTTTCGTTTACCGAAAGGATTTAGATTTTTAGTATTTGTTCTCTCTGCCAAAAAATGGGCACTGATGATATGAACTTCTGAATTTGAAGTTATGCATATATTTTTTTGCTGTAGCTCGGGATGCACTCTATTTGATCCTTGGATTAGTCAATTTCACAGCCTATGAGGCGTGATGAGACGATTCTCATCTGTACTCTTCCGCCTTCCATTTTCCACGTACCGCAGTCACACTAGGGAAATCCATTTCCGATTCAATCAGCACTATTTCTTACTATTAACCGAAGAGCCTAACTACTGTCTAGGCTATTCTCTTCGTTGTCCTAGTCCGACATGGTGAACAAGAGCTGTTTTCTGATGCATTGCTTCTCTTTGCAAATTACAGCTTCCTATGGCAGCTGTCACACAGGAAAAAGGGGTTCTTCCATGTGACTGACCTTTTTGCACATTCTTCATAAGGCGTCTTCCATAAGGCGTGATGAGACGTTTTTCATCTGCCGTCTTCCATCGTCCATCTTCCATCTTCCACGGACCGCAGTCACACTAGGGAAATCCATTTCCAATGCAGTCAGCGCTATTTTTCACTATTTATCGTTGCTATGACTACTGTCTTGATCCTCGTCCTCGTTCGAAATTGTGAACAGAAGCTGTTTTCTGATTGGTTGGAAATGACAGCTTCCTAAATCTTCCCTCAGACGTCACTTCTCGTTGTTCAAAATGTAGAACAGTCTCGCGGCTGATGCCTGATGGATGATGGAAATGAACTTCATCAGTCGCATAATTTCATGCTTTATGTCCAATGGACGACGTCTTATGACTTTTCCTGTGTGACAACGTCATGGACGATGGATGATGGAAGACGCCTTATTCTGTATGACCAAAGAAAGTCGCTGAAAATTGTGTGTCATAGTAATAACAAAAAATACTATTTGCTCTGATACATTTCAGGAACGTATCTTTTTGAAACTTAATATTAAGTGGTTTTATCTCCTTTGTTATCTGTATAATCTTTTCCTGGTATTTCGGAAGCATGTTTTAATATCATGTCCTTTGTGAACACTGAATGTTCAAGATTTGCAGAGGCTTGAGCTGGAAACATGGATGAGAGAAGCTTCATAAGCACATTCCATGTATATTATCAAAGAGCGATCTCAAATTACAAAAAGCAGAAAGTTAACAAGCTCACTAAGTTATGAAAATCTTTAAGAAACAAAAGAGAATGAAAAAAATACAATACAAAATAAAAAAGGGAAACTCCTATTCCGACAACGTGCCTCTTTTAGGAGTTGCCTTGCCCACAAGAATGGCAAGCTGAATTCATCGGATTAGGTAGGAGAACGACATAGTGACCGAAGCTGCCGCTGCAATTCTGGCTCCAAGTTCCTACAAGAACTCGAGCGTTTCAGGCCCAGGAGCACCAAGAGTGTCAAAACTGTGGACGTCATTTGATATCCCTGTCGCGGAAGAGTCTCATATTTGCTGCGCTTCTTTTTCTCCGCTTCTTCTGCGACACGCCCTAAACAATTAGCACTTAAGTGAAGATAGCTGGGTGCTAAGGAATCCGCAACCGTGGCATCCCAGGTCAATATTCGGCCATGTGGCTAAGAGTCAATGACATTCCACCAACGGGCTTAACATCAGATCTTCTTCGACCCGTTGGCTCCAAGAAGGGAAGAATATTGCGCTTTAAAGCGCGTTAGGTTGTTTCGTTGAGCATGGCATGTCGAGGTAGTTGACCCGCACTTCTTTGACATGAAAGTCCATGATGGCCATAACTAAAAATAATATATTTTCGCATTTGTGGGTTACTTGTGAATTTCATTGCAGTTGACATTTTTTGAAACAATCTAAGTCTTAATTTTCTTAGCTGAGGATGGACTTTGGTTCGAGGAAGGACAAAATGCACTCTTGCTGACAAATAACTCACACGCAAAGCAATCTTACTTCTCATAATGAATTCGACTCGAATTGTAACCAAGCATTGTGAAATCAACTTTGAAATTCAGAACGGCTTGTCAAAGGTCAATGGCTTTTAAGCATTTAGACAAATCCAAAAAGGACATTTTTTATAATTCCTAAGGAAGGTAAATCAACGTGGAAGGGAAGAATTCATTCTAATGGATAGTAATGGATTGTAGAAATGCTTTCATTAAAGGTTCTACAGCGTGTCGTCAATGGAAGTCGAATAAATTTGATCTAAAAATGAAACAAGTGAAGCTTCGAGTTAGCAGAATTCATCAAGTGCAAGAATTTCTTTTAGAATTGATACAAAAATGAAAGAATGAATGATGCGACAGTTTCTCTCGGATTATCTCCTCTAAATGACAGAGCAATGTAAAGATTATATTTGGAAAAAGTTTTTCTGCAAAATCTCTATGTCAATCAACGCAGTCCCAAAATGATACTCTTCGATAGAAAATTTCATCTTTTAACATCATTTTACACCGAATAAGATTAATGAATGTCGTTTGTGAAAATATTTGTTACGCATGATCCACTCACTGCCTACTGAATATCAGGAATAGTCAATTCATATATATATTTTTCCTCGATCTCGCTTCTCAATCTCGAAATCATGAGTTCAAAATTTTCTAGATACCGAGATCTCGAGATCTTGAATTCGACAAATACAGAATTGCTCAGAATTTGTAATTGATTAAACACAAATGTCAATTACTGTATACAGTAGTCTAATTGTACGCCTAGACTGTAATTACAGTAGGCAATGTAATCCTATCCGTAATTGATATTACAATTAAAACACAAATTTAGATTTCATTTGGTTCATTGATACGATTTAGTGCAAATGTAAAGCAACATCCTCGCAAAGCTCCCAGGCTAGTATGACAAGGGCGTGGAGTACAAATTTTATTCGCATGGATATTAATTAATTAATGCCTATCAATGCAATACATTACAGGGACTCAAGAAGCCACGTGTCTGACAGTCGGCTTATTTAATTTCATAACTGCAGAAATATTTCATTTTCGTAGTTAGTAGTAGTATTCCATCGTACATGCCTCTGAGTCTAGAACACAGAAGAGGTCAGTGGATGACACAGACAAATGAAACTGCTGCTGCATATGCTGCTTATTGGGAGATCGATCAGTCGAAAATGTGCAGCGTGGCTCATCAGCATTGCTAATCAGCTTGGTCTGGGCGATGTTCCGTAAGGAGTGATTGAAGATTTCAATTTTAGAAAAAATCAAAATTATCTACATCATTGAAATAAAAATTGACTATGCTGCTTTAAGCTTGCTTCATCTTGCATAGAATTTCATTGATGTTACTTAAAACTGTTTTGGGTTTAAGGTAAAAAGAGCTTGAATTCATTGAAAACATTTATATTTCACCAATCGTGCCATGGCCTCATTAGTACCTCGTTTCTTCGCCCCATCGCGTGCCGCCACAATTTTCGCTAGCTCACCGGTGAATAAAAAGCGGAATACTCGAGTATGGTAAGTAATTGCAATAATTTTCGTAAACTGAAGCATTTGAAGTAGCCGTTTGTGAAAATATTATTTTGAGAATAGCTTTATGATAGTATAACTAGAAAAGTTTAATCAAACTGATAATAGGCGCCGGAACCGGTATGGCAGGTATGGTAGCCGCCATACGTGACCAAAATGAATATTGGTAGCCATATCAATGATTTGATCGTCACACACGTAGTCTGGCCTGAAGGAACGATGGATCTCAGTTTGCTTAAAATGATGATTTTTTCTGCTGTTGCTTTTAGATCGACATTTGTTCAGAATCTTCGCTGTTTGAAAGCTGCTCCATCAACCATTAAAGTGTCAACCGTGAGGCTAAGTAGGTATTATTTTATACCTAAATACCATTGGCATCATTTAATAGAAGTTGTACTCAGCGATGCTCTGGGGAAATCATCAAAGTCATCTTCTGATTTTCTGATGATTGTACTGCTAGGAACGCAGTCTATCCAGTTATAAGAAATGAGGAAATGCGAAATTCAAGATCAATAAGGACCGAACCACAAAGAAAGTATTTATTAGGTTGACTGTCGACTCAGGACACCAGCATACAGTGAGAATGAATTTTTTAAGTTAATAGATTCAGTTTCCTGCGGTGATCATGTCACTAAGGTCTAGGACAGTGGTTCCCAACCTTTTCATGCTGCTCAGCCAAAAATAGAAAATCATATTATTTTTCATTATTCCGCGCACCCTCACTTAACATATAAATAATAGCAAGAAGAAATTCGTAATTTAATTACACAAAAAATTAAGTATGCGTACCTGATACGCGCTTGTGCATCAGGAACCGTGTGCACAATGAACTCTCTGTTTGCTCTTAATCATTACTATGGTGGAGAATTCGGATTCATATACTGTAAGTATGTGGTTGGGGTCGAGTTGGTGGTTGACAACAAGCAACGGTTGCTTCAAGGCCAGATGATGACAATCCAATGCGGAATGCGCACAAAGTCTAACAGTTCAACCCACCCATCAACAGGAAAGCAATCAAAGCAAAATTGAATAATAATGAATCTCCCATATTATGCGTACCCCTCAAAATTCGTTCGCGTACCCCCAAGGGGTGTCCGTACACCAGGTTGGGAACCGCTGGTCTAGGAGATATTTTTGATCAATTTTTAAAAAGGAAAATTTTTGGAAATTATTTCTGTTGACGTGCTATCTTTTCGATACTTTAGATTTAATACTCTCGATTAAGTAGGCTAGTATACAAAACTTATGAGACATAAAGCAAAATGAAGATTATCTAAAACATAATTAATTATTTATATCATTATGGCATGATATATTATATTATTGCGCAGTAGTTGAGTCGGAAAGAGTCAGGTTTTTAAAGATGTTAGTTATTTTTAAAATTATATCATAATTCTTACAAGACGCAATAAAACACTTCGTCAACAACTGAAACGAAATGAAGTTGGTACAACACAACTATGCTCTCTTGCTAACTGAAAAATGAAAAACAAAGAATTATGCAACCGAAAAAACATTATCTACACGATCCACTGTAACAAATGTGATAAATTTTATATTGGCAGTACCGCACGACCTCTCCACGCCCGCTTCAAGGATCATACCACAAACCCTTCATCTTCCGTGTTTAAACATATTCAAGCGTGCAAAGTACAACATTGCAACATCAATATTGACATTCTGGCCCACGATCACGACAACACAAATTTTTACATTACGTGAAGCATTCATCATTAACAAATGTAAGCCAACAATAAATAGTAGAATAGAACTTGGCAGCTACCGTGATTTCCTTTTTTACTAATAACTTTATCATTCCTTCACTACATCATCTAACATAGAATTCATCTATCCTGTCAGGTCAATTTAATTTTTGCTACTGGTAAAGGTATGTAATCCAGTACAACCTGTTCATATCTACATTCCTTCATATCATATCATTGTAAATCATCATGTCATCTCATTGCAAATATCATTTTCAAATTCCTTATAGTTTAAACTTCTAATCTTTTGTACCTAAAGATGATTGAAGGATGGCGATCGAAACATTTTGTAAATAAGAAAAATAATAATTAACATCTTTAAAAAAATCCTGACTCTTTCCGACTCAACTACTACACAAATGACTGGTCAGGGCATTTTCCAAATTATATTATTAATTTATTATGATGTAATTATGATTCAGTATCAATAACTTTGATTTCGCTCAAGTGAGAATGATTGCTTGAATATAAAGAATGCGCTCCTATTATGTCTTGAAATATTTTCTCAGTGCAGCTTATAGATGGCCTGTCAAAGATCTCTGTGATTGTCATCCTTCAAATTCAACATCTTATTTCTTAGATTTAAAAGTGATTTTTCTCGCGGAGTGAATTCTCTACTTTGACACCGAGCGAGTGACTTGCATTTATCACAAATGCAGTTGATGGATGAAGCAAGACATATTTCTCGTAATTAATCTTTTGTTACAAAGAAGAGTTGAAAATCAATGCTGAATGTTAGGAAATTCAAATATCATGAACTAATCAATTCAATCTGATATTTCCTCAGGCAAAGTCTTCTTTTGTCATGAAAGGTTCATTTTAGACTTTGAGACTCGACATTTGCGTCGGCAGAAATGATTCTTTTCGACTTGTCGATCAACTCGGAATTGTATTTTCAACTAAATGCGCCGTACGATGTCGAATCTTTTTATTTTCTCTCCTAGTTTGACTCTATAAATTTCACTACAATAATCAACACAGACAATGCAAGACCGTCGGTACATCGAAGAGAGAATTATCATCAATATCATAATTCGACTTCGAATTTCAAATGTCGTGTGCCAACCGTGAACTCTGTTAATTGATAATCGTAACTTTGTAACCTACTCTCATCTATAGCAAGTCCAATAGTTTGTGCGTGTGGATTGACGAAATATAAAACAAGATATGATCAATCCTACTGTTAAGAGGAAATGCACGCGGAACCCGGAAGATATGCTGACTTTCATAATGAACTGAGGTATTGTTAGCATGGAAATCTGTTGCATTCACTCGTAGCGTTGATATGTCAATTGAAGGAACACAACTGCTTGTTGTTTAATTCAAGAGTAGTAAATAATTCTCCTTATCCTTATGATTTCATGTGAAATATGTCACACACGGTGTGACTGTAGTTTTACAGATCTGTACATAACTTTACTGATCACATCTCTGACAAAATTGATCAGTTTCAAGTTGGAATGACTGAAATATTTCACTTAATTAGCTGCATATCTTGGTAATCACAGTCACAGATTCCTGTTGATGATAGGCCTAGGTCGGAAACAAGTCGGAGTATGAATTTTTGTGTCGATTAACGATTGCGATCAATAGCTTGAGGCGGAGATCGCAGAGATCAGAAATCAAAAAACAGATAAACGCTTCTTTAGTCTCATTTTTAAGTTACTGATATGACAAAAATGTTCCCAACTTAACCCACAATGCTGAAGCCTTAAAAGCAATTTATCAACTTTATAAAATAATTTGGCTTCACATTCATGAGCAATTACTAATTGCATATGGACATTTCCGAATGTTATATATACATATATAATAATTATATGAAGCTTCAATATAACATTCACTAATACAGTGACAATACAAGTTTGCATAAATTCACAGCACACATACATACGTATAGGCAGTGCAGTTTAGTGAAAAAATCGTGTGCAAGAAACGAAATTCAAAAAAATGGAGAAATTTGGAAAATTTCTATTGGATTCATTCACTGCCATAAGAATATACCTTCTATTGCCGAGACTTAGTCAGTTTGGAAAAGTCACGCAGACAATTGTCTGCGTCGTCTTGACAACAGCAAGCGACGTTCCCAAAGGGTTAGAAATCTTTCCTTTATATTTGTCAGTTCTGCCATATCAATTCAATTCAATATATAATTGTCACGATTAGCAGATTTACTTTTTATTTTTAATAACAATCTAGGGTCATGGGACCCAGATATGCATGGGTTCGATGATCCCTTGTCACATATCTTTGATAGGCGACATTCATCCAATCAAATGTTGCTCTGTATACATTGATGTTTGTCATTAGAACAGTAATGATAAATTTGGGATGTTTTAGACATGCATGAGATGAGAGGAATTTTTAAAAATAGGGGTCATGTGACCCGTGTTTCCCATGCCGTTTGTTTTTCTAAATACCGGTTTAGGAAATACCCGAATGAATATGGTCTCAAAAATCCCTTTCTCAGAAAGTTGTCAACTCTTTCAATTCAACAGCCTTATGGTCTTATATCAAATACATAAATGAGTTCAAATTTATCCAAGTAAGTGTATTAATGGAATAACATTTTCTCAGGAGTCACAAAAGTTGAAAATCAAGCGATTTTCACCAACACTGACAAATATGAAGATGATGAAATCTGCGTTGGACGTTGACATTAGTTATAAAGAATAGTCAACTAGATGTGGTAATATAATAGATTTCATGCTATGCATAGCAGGACAGCAATTTCAAATCAAGAACGGTAATAATCACCATGAAACCCATAAAATGGTTGTGCGAAGATATTCTAACGCTTATACTGCAAAAAATGAGAATTTTTCAAAAAGTTTGAAAACAAGCAAATAAGGCATTATATGCGTTTAAAGAATTAATAATTGAAGCCTCAATACATACATCTTCGTTATACGTAACTGGCGTTAGGGTGCACTAATTTCAATTTGAAAAACATTCAACGTCTGACTGATGCTTTGTTGACGACAAACATTGAAAGGAAATACGGAGGTGTTCTTTGTATGAGCTTAGCGGATTCCTCGCTATTTCTATTATTGTTGACTAATAAAAGAGACTTGTCAAACATTTTCATCACGCTCGTGAAATTGAAACAAAAGTTCAATTGTATAACGTCATCTTCATGGAGTTATGTAACGCTCGGATAAAGATATTAGTGTTCTTGAACTCAACTACACCAAAAAAGTGGCTCCAAAAGATGCTTGCAAGAAATCCTGGTGAATGTTGTTGATCAGCCTACTCGAAATTGGGCAGCACTGGATTTGTCACTGATTCCAGATGGTTTTGAAGACTGCTGTTTGATGTTTCCTGGCTGCTTTCAAGATTACTATTTGAACCCATTGATAGTGCGTCCTTTTGGACGCAGTGACCATTCAATTGTGTTCATCAAATCCGCTCATAATTTCAAATTCGACTTTCGAAAGCCATCAAATCACATAATAATGCATGTAAAGTCACTATTGTGCAAAATTAGTTTGATCGATTTCTTGCGATGTATTATACGATCATTTAAACGCAATTATAGACAGATTTTTATTCGACTATCATTGCAAAACATCATTTGAGCCATAGGGTAAGGATATATAGGTAGTGTCGACTCAAGTGAAAATAAATACAGTGAAGATTTTTATATCAAAAGATTCAGTTTTTTGCGGAGATAGCGTTCCCGTGGCCCAAAAAATTATTTGAGCACTTTTGAAAAAAGTCAAAATTTACCAATTTATATACTACCGAGATGAATAGACTAAATGAGTAGTATGAAACAAGTTGGATATCAAAAGGAATGTATATTTGCTAATAAGTGCCCTAAATAAGCGGAAATCAATCTGATTATCAAGGGAATTTCATGAATTGCATTGTAATAAAAGTCTTCATGAAAAAGTCGCGATATTATTCGTGCTTTCTTGGCTGAAATTTCAAGTTTTTAATTCAATTTTCACCGGCATTTATGATTCACTAAATTCATGTTTCATTTCTAGAATCTGAATAGTGATGTGGACCCAATTACGTCTTTCAAAGTTGATTGAAATCATTGTCTTTGATTCTGTTATTTTGCTCTACCAGTGGCAGGTTGCCTGTGATATGATCACGATTAAGAAAATACTCTTCAGGTTGAGCATGAAAGTAATAGGAACCCATCGAATTCCTAATTTAACAAACATTAAATCTCCAAGGCTGTCATGAGAATCTGTGAAATACCATCATTCCTTCTGCATTACAATCATGATCACTCAATTCCGTTGTAATTTCTGCAACACTGCAAAAATCTGCATATCTCGCATTTGGTGACAATGTCACCTGTATCTCCCTTGAGTTCATTTAATAAAATCGAAAGTGTATACACATTGGGGATTTAATAAATGCGGAGTTACCACTCTACCTATATATACCTACTCTATGATTTGAGCAACTGCCGTGGATGAACAATGTGTTGATCAATAAAAAATGCTAAGCTCACAGGAGTTAAGGTAGTTTACCGGCATCTCCGTGATAAAGTGAAAGAATCAATGTTGAATGCGAAACTGAGACTGAAAATAAATCGGAAAATAAGACTCACGAAGGGATGAATAGAAAATCAAAGCCATTCAATAACTGATTTAATCAATGTCAACCAAATCGCGGTCATTTAGAAATTCTTGAGAAGGTTGTCAGACGGAATAATTGAAAACAGGATGCAAGTTATCATCGATGCCTACAAAATTTTCTACTGAATAAAATATAAGTAATATAGAAAATGTAAGTCTTCGGTGTGTTGAAAGACGTATATTTAAATTATTATTTAATGTAATTCAGTAATGATTTCTAAGTCTTTCTTTGCAGATTGCGTCTAAACAACAAAAATTTGTACTAGAAAATTTGAATTCTGAGAAACATACCTGCATCTTATGGAAGACATTTTTACTTGAAGTAGCAGAACCCTTGCGTTTCGTCTTCTACGCGTGCTCAAGAAACGGGGACTTACTAAAACTCTGGAACACAGGAGATACAATGCTGCCACCAAAAGCAGTACCGCAGACATTTGGAAACGCAGGGCCCATTTCTCTTCTTATAATTCCAAAGTATATATTTGATAAAAAGCTACCAAAAAATACTAAAGGGAAGGCCCTCTCCTTAATGAACAGCTTGCAGTTTGACTTATTGACCAAAAGGGTCCACAATATTTGCATTGTTAGAAATCGAATTTTTCATAGTGACTAACTTGGGGAGCGATAAAGTGGCTGCATGTCATCTCCTCGCTTTTGATTTCCTTAAGGTTCTGATCATGGTTCTGATAAAGCAACGCATAATACTTTGTTCATGAGGATGGAAAATTATGGCCTGGACTAGTTCATTGTTCATTTCTTTTTGAATAGTTTAAATTCCAGAATATTTCGCAATAAATCATCCGATTTGAAAAGTTCTTGTGATAATGCGACTAGCAAAATTCCTCATGGGTGATACGTTGAATGGCATTTTTCAATTGTCAGGTGTACCGGAAGGTGGTAGATTATCCCCGATCCTTTTCTGTCTCCACGTGAGCTCTCTGAAATCTCACAAGAGTGGAATCTTCATGTATGCTGATGACGTCGTCGCCATAGTGCGACCGTTTGAAGACAGTCGTGCTGAAAGCAAGCTCGATGAAGAACACGAACCATTGGTGTACATCATATATTCAATCAAAGTTTAAAACAAAATCTCAGTTAGTCAGAAAATCAATGACAATGTTATATAACTCACAAAATATTAAATCCGAAAAGCAATTGAAAATCCTCGGGTAATTTACAACGAGAGAATGATATGGGATGATCCCGTAGAAAAGCATAACAACGACGCTACCTCATCAGGCGATTACTTAACATATTTAAAATATATTGAACATATTTCAACTGGTGATCTTATATTGTTTTATAATTCAATAATATCATTGATTCTGGAGTATATTGCACCATTCATTTTTTGTTGGTAGTAAATGAGCAAATGAATACTCAAGCAAGATTTAAGGAATACGGACTCACATGCCGTAGAAATCATTGTGTAATCTGTTGAAAAGGATGTCAATGCTTAGCGTTTGCACCTCTGGAGTTTTGTAAGCAAGCAACAAAAATAAAGTTGTTTCATAAACTGTCTGACACAAGGAATGTGCTAACTCCACTTCCTCCTCGAACCCTAACATGCTCTAGAAATTTACTGTGCCATTTTCAAGAATACTGCATCGTCAGAAATCATTCTTACCTTTTATATCTATCTTTGTATTCGAATATGTTCACATAGTGTTTAGTAACGATTGTGCATTTTTCTTAAACTCATCGTTTTTTCTGTTTTATTGTAATTTCGTGTTTTGAATGAGTTACGCTTGAAAACTGTCTGCAGTAAAATGATAATTGTAATGCTGATTTTCATTATGACAAATAGACATCCACTATAGTCCGGCAGCCAGGACGAGTTTCTGCAGCGAACGAGGCCGAAAGTGAGACTTTCACAGAATGATGTACAACCTATGCCTACAACGAATCGGCACGTCTGCCAAGGTCTAGTGATTTCCTCTTCTTACCAGACAGGATCAAAGAAAAACACATGTAAATCTAATAGGACGCAGATTGCAGTTTTTAGTTGAAATGAAATTTTCTATGTTTACTCTGATTAATAAGAAAAGTACTGAGCCCATAGTCATAATTTTTGACATGTAATGTCTTCAGGTCATTCGATATGATATGCTTGTGCTTTTATCATGCATCTCGGGAATGTATATGAGAATGTCGCTAAATGTGGTTAAAGTTGCTCAAAATGTTTGTGTTTGCCGACATTAAGAGGCTCGCCAAATCTAAATGTGTTTAGCTTTATAGACAGGAGTGCATGAACATGATAGGAAATGACCTGAAGACATTCCAAGCCAAAAATTATGACTCTGGGCTTAGTACTTTTTGTTTAATCAGAGAAAACATACAGAATTTCATTTTAGCCAAAAACTGCAATCTGCGTCCTATTGGATTTACATGTGTTTTTCTTTGATCCTGTCTGACAAGAGGAAGAACTCACTAGAACTCGGCAGACGTACAGATTCGTTGTAGGCATAGGTTGTACATCATTCTGTGAAAGTCTCACTTTCGGTCTCGTTCCCTGCAGAAACTTGTTCCGGCTGCCGGACTACTATTAGTGCTAAATATATCGTTTACTTCATGCACTATTATTTGCTTCTTTTCCGATGGGGAAATAATGTAGTAATTGTGATTTGTGATTTCATTTCGGATCTAAGAGCTGAGTATTGCTCATATAAAGTTCAGTTTCAAAATAGTATATCTATTTATTATTATTCCGTTCCTCCAATCAAATAGCAGGAATTATCAATCTGCTGCTGATGTGCAAATATAACCATTGCTAAATGCACAACAAACCAAGGAGTGATGAACAATGATGAATACATGTACTTTGTCTACCCGTATTGCTGAAGCCAAATTTGTTAGCATTTATCAACCATGCATTAATCGCAAAAAGGAGCTGACGAGTGGTCATTCGAGTATATAAACCGATTTGAAGCCATCAGTATGGGTCTGTCTAACCTGTGAGCACGTCGGGTTTCTTGTGGCTAGTATTTTTTCTTTTGAACAACTGAATAAAGACGAATAATACAGGGACGAATAAAACGAGACGAATGAAACGAATAAAAATGCAGGGAGTGCTCTCACTTTCTCAAGATAAAGATTGGCACCATCCCGTGTATCGTCATTAACCATCCACTGCATTGCTTTATTTCAAACACCGAAGACAGTCAAACGGTACAGTGTGATTTAACCCTTAATTTAATCACATCCCATTCCATCTATTCCTTCATCCATCCATCCATATGCCAATTGGCATGTACATGTGTGTAAATATTGCTAATTTACCCACGAGATGGGCAGCAAACTAGTTTGAATTTTCAGAGAGAATCATTCATCGTGCATGAAGGTCATAAGAGATAAATTCACTCAATTGACTATCAAACAATTTACCGACGATGATTGGAAGTTTTGAAAACTTCCAACAGTCGAAAACATGAGAAACACTTCTTCACTCCTGTCTTCAAGTAGGAGCTGTGTTCCATAGTACTTCAGAAATTCAAACAAATTAGTAATTTTTCATAATTTCTGTGAGTAGGTGCTGGACTTGACAAGGGCTTTTCATATTAACAATTTGGAGAATATGGAACTAACTGTCAACATTCATCAAATGCGTTGAGAGAAATTCGACAACTTTATTTGTAATATGTCCTGTGATGAGCCAATTCAATGTCGACAATATATTTTTGCAACCACTTACTTCTGCCATGAGAGAGATTAGATAGAAACAGTGAAAATCATGAGTTATTTGAATTAGTAATTGCATATTCATGAGCCATCAAGTGGTTGATTACTTAAGTCAATATAAGGAAAAGAGTTTGCTGCCAAGAGAACACAACGAGTGACTTCACATCCCCTTCTCCGATTTAATAGCTATACATCTTCAATATTTTGTTCAATGTTGTCACCTTGCCGTGGACTTACTGTCGCATTTGATTGTCTTGTTTACTTTTCTGAAGTTCATATGTTGTCAGTATCACAATAGTGCATGTATATAGTAATGGAGACGAATAGCAATATCGTCAATATCATACACTTGGATCTAAAATCACATTGAAAGTCTTAGTTTGCCAATTCAATATGCGAACTGCCAACAAAACAATCTATTAGCAGATATCTTTCTGAAATAAGTATTTATATTTAACCTCAGAGACCAGATAAGCAAATAACATGAAGATAAACAAATAACATAAGATGAACAAATAGGCATAAATCAATGTTCAAAATGAAAGCTATCATTATATTTTTAGTCCAGCACTATAAGCAGACAATTGACAAAGTTTTCACATCAGTAATTGATGAGTTTGAGATCTCCACAATTGTTTTGAGGGTCTTAAAATGCGGCCTATTTCGGATTAGTATGAAAAAATTTGAAAATGGCCAAATGCAAGGGTTTTGCTGCATGGAATAAATCAATTTCATTAAAATCAACTATCTGAGGTTATATGGCGACAGCAAACATCGTAAAACCGACTCTTAGTACAACTGATACTATGATAAATGTCGCTGAATCACAAAAGCGCCATATTTTCGCGTGTGCTTACAGAGAAGAGACACTCAAAGGATTAGTTATATCGACTTGCTACGCGCAAACATCATTTACTTAAAATCAACTTTCTTAATGATTTGATATCGATTTAAGCAGGTAAACTAAGAATTTGTAAAAGATCTCTGAGGGTTAAAACGGATCCAACAAGTATACATGTGTAAAATCGAACGGTAAAAAGAGTAATAAAAAAACAAAACAAAAGTTAAAAAGATTTGGAGGCCAAGGATATACTGAGAGAGTTTTCTCGAATAATGGCGATTCTGATTCTCGGTTTGAGAAAGAAATGCTCACGTTTGTCGCCAGTACTCTCGGAAACCCTCCTAGCTAGGTCTTCAATGAGAGTTTTCGTGGAAGGGGCAAAATTATTGCTTATATGCTGTTGACAGAGTCATCCCAAATGTGTCAAATGTATGCGCACACAGTCCAGCATAATGAATAGCTCAATATGCATGATCATCAATACGACAGAAATTTAAAATTTTTATCTCCGTGGATTTGTTAACAATTTATTCACTTCTTCAATGTAACACGGTGCTCTGAAAATCACTTTAACCGTGAAAAATTGTTCTTTAAATATGAAGGCTGTTTCTAAACCAAAAGTTTACGTAGAATCTGAATTTCGCATTTTGAAAATAATCTGTCTCGCTCATCAAAAGATATTCGCAATTTATTGATCAGAATCGATCTGATTGATTGGTTGTGATTGATTTACGGTGGGATAGCAGTTATAGTTTATGAAGCAATTTTTTCCGCAAAAAAAGTGAGTTTTACTTTTAGAATGTCATGAGATGCATTGTTTGCATCTTATAGATTATTATATAATAAAACATAATAGTTGCCATAACTCATGTCTACGACCCTTCACAAAATTAGCCGACAATGCTGAAGCCATTAAGAGTGACGCCACATATCAGATGACTTGTGAATGACTAAAAAGTTCTGAAATCAATATGGTCAATCGCTTCATATGATGGAAAGTGCTCATATTGGTCTATAGAGTTGCAAAATCTGCTCTCAATTTTGCTTGTCAAAGAATCAATATTTCAAATGAAAAAAGACAATATTTACATGTACAATGTCGATTCTTGACCATTTCGATCTTGACTTTCAGCAAGGAGTGGAAAAACAAAGAGTGGTCGACGAACAGGCTCGAGGACCGCCAATTTGAAAAGGCAGTAGTATGCTTGAAATTCTTTTGTTCACTACTTTATTCCGGCTGTTGTGCCGTATACGTGCATATATAGTGCTCGTTTTACATAACAAAGTTCTACATGGAAATGTATGCAGAACTGGTGAACGCAATTAATTTGTTTGATGTTAAACAATGATAATTTACATTCTACAATTCATGTGAGGATTGAAGAGCGAATAGGCCTGCAACAAATCATGGAGATTTTCTTTGTGTAATTAAACGGTACCGGCAGTTATTTGACTTTTTTTGGTGATGTGACTGACATAACCTTATTTCACCGAAAAACAACAGTCTGTAAGTGCAGTGCATCCGCCTGAAAGCCGTGCAGGATAAAATTGATTGTGCAACAATTTATCATGCCACATGCACCTACGTGTACATATGTCAGCCAAATATATGTGGCTTTCAAAAACCGTGAATGGACTCCACAAACCGTAGTCGCGCGCTAATGCCAATCGAGCACAAAATACATTGGTGTAGCAGTATACAAATGAAACCAGCAAGAATATTCGGAAAAGATGTTGGTCTGTCAAAATCATGCGGTTGGATTCCTTCATACGTAGCCTAGGTCTACTTAATATAGTCCATTTACAGTTTCATTGAAGCGGTTCATTAAGTAGTGAAGCATGCTCAACAAGGCGTCGAACACCATGCGACTTAGCGTAACTCGCACAGGTGATGGCCATTTTGCGTTTATGCGAGAAAATATTCAATACAAAAGGAGCAAGGTTGAATCATTCGAAAGTAAATTCTTTGGGCCATCATGTTGATCATTTAGTTGTTAATTAAAGGTTTTGCAAATTCTAAAGAGGATCCCTCACCCTCAGAAGCATCTGTCAAAGGTCGAAATCCGAGTGAGTCATTTTCACATCACCGATTTGAATTATGTCAACGGGCCACTTTAGATATGAGGAGCGGTGGCGGATCATTCAATATGTCCAGCGGGCCACGCGTTGTCCACCACTACCTTAGTCGAAATGTAAGTTATGTGATGCAATGTTCATGATATTTCAGGACATAAGTATAGTGGCGGTTGACAAGGCGTCGTGCAAAGAGAGACGTCCTGTTTTTGTCAATTTTTATGACCATATATTCAACCGCGAAGTACGGGACAGATTTTCCCGCTATATTCAATAGCACGGCGGTAATTTTCCTTCTTAATTCCGAGAGATATTTCGCATGCATTAAATTAAGATTGAACAATAAGGCGTTGCACGTGAACAGACTAATAGACTAATACAATTCTTTTGATCTACAGATTTAAAATTAATTAATTCTTATCAAATTAGTTAAGTCAAAATTTTCGACTTTCATTTGGCTTCATCATTCGTATTACTTCTTCAGTAGTCTATTTATGCCTTCAGGAGTCAGCTTCTTCCGAATTTCTTCAAAGGATCCGCGAAGTTAGAAGTGCAGAAATGAGT
This sequence comes from Prostheceraeus crozeri, assembly GCA_907163375.1. Lineage (NCBI taxonomy): Eukaryota > Metazoa > Platyhelminthes > Polycladida > Euryleptidae > Prostheceraeus > Prostheceraeus crozeri. The sequence goes on from CAJQUW010001924.1 coordinate 53,445, forward strand.
CACTTTCTTCAGCTCATCCGCCAAGATCTCATTGTCACACAAACAGACCCCCACGAATTGTGACGCCGACTCGTTCAACTCATCTCACGGCAAAGAACACCGGCTGTCCTGCTACAGGTTGGGATAGGTCCTCTGAGACTCACAGGCCAGAGATACGCTCAGTTAGTGGCGGTACAACGTCATTTTCGACGCCACACCATTGAAACAAGCCTCGCATCGACAAGGCAATAACAAGAGGCGGGCTAAGGGAGATTGCGTATAAAAAATGAATGAAGCGGAGTGAGCAACAATTGAGAGAAAAAGATTGGGATGTCGGGATGAGCAAAGGAAAATGTGACCTCTGAGCACTGGGTTGGAGTAGAAGAACGTGAATCACGGATCTGAGGTCATTGACAGCTTTGGAGATATGACAGGGAGTGTATGCCACACGATAGCACTGAAATTACTTCAATATGCATAAACTTGCACATGAATTTTCTATTAGTTTTCATGTTGCCAGCAGTGGAATTATAATCAAAGAATTAGAAAATTTATTCACCTCCATCAACTTCCGGATCTTGCAAACATAAGTAGAGAGCCAAATTTTTGAAATTAAAGCCTCAGAGCGAATAAATGGACATCCGGATCACGGATCATCTAATTCACGAACCTCAACTCTGTGAAAGGAGTGATTTTCAACGCGCAGTTTTTAGTTTGGAATGATTCTTACATGATCTTGATACTTTAAACCACTATTAATCCAACTTTATCTTTGCAACATTTGTGTACGTGTAAAGAATACATGAAAAATGTAGTATTTTATATTTTTGTACTTTTTAAACTAATCTCTCTGTTGAGTACTCCCTTTTTTAAAAGTCGAAATGTAAATATATTCAGGTAAAATACATGTAACAGGTAGGCTACCCAATATTTTTTCATGAAGGCTTCTTTATGAATAACAATACTTTCCGCAACAATTGCGACTGTAATTGCAGTATTTGCGATGTTCTGTCGGATAAATATTCCTGTAAAAGTAGACATGTTGTGTATTGTTTCATGTGTAAAATCTCTAACGATAGCTATGTTGGTTCTACTAAGAGAACTTTCCCTGCGCACTATGTTGTACATGAACGCAGTATACGTTATGGAGACATGAAAAGTGCATTATCTCAACATATTCGATCCAAGGAGGTCTAGATATCTATAATTGTACAGGAGGCAGAATGACGCTTTCTGTGGGAGAGCTTCGAAGCTCTCTCACAGAAAGCGTCATTCTGCCTCCTGTACAATTATAGATATCTAGACCTCCTTGTTCGATCTAAGCGCAATAACGTTGCTATGACTATAAAAGATTTCTGTGTATAATAAATGAATAAATCTAGGATTTCCATGCGTAGAAAGTACGAGGATGCGAACCATCCGACTACTTTCTGCACAGCATGGAAATCCGAGATTTAGTAATTTATTATGATATATTTCACTAAATCAAACTACATGTAAATAGACCTACCATAGATCTTTTTTTTGAAATTAAAATCAATTAATTGTTGGCCTATTAGCCCTTCTTCCGCAAATAAATAAAACAACTAGGTAGTTCTCCCAAATTTTCGCCGTAGCCTTTATCAAGGGAATTATTTACTGCTAAAAGATATATCATGCATTAACGATTAACATTAACAGACCTACCATAGATCTTACATACATACTATACATATCTTTGTAGTATAGAGGAATGTCATGTCCAGGTGCTAGTATATAGATGTCCATGATCTTAGGTTATCTAGGAATCAGATCAAATTATTTTGAATTTTTTCGAAGCATTTCTTTCGGAACAGTTCAGTGATATCAAAATGGCTTCTAAAAGATTTGCTCATACATCAGATGAAAAAAGAAAAAATGATATAAATAATTGCATTCCCAAGAGTACATTGTCGAAAGGTAGGTGGGTAATGAAACTTTTCAATGACTGGCTGACCGATTGGAGAGTGAGATACAACGATGGTAAGTATTAAAAGAAGTACTTCAGTATTAGTCGATAAAGTATTAAAAGAAGTACATGAATTCACCAAAGCAGATTTAGACTATTGCCTCAGATATTTTTTCTGTGATATGCGCAGAGCTACTGGAGAAATTTACCCTCCCCAAACACAGAAAGATATTTGTAGCGCTATTCGGTACCATTTCAACAACATGTTGGGATGGAATACTTCCATATTTAATGATGTCGAATTTATAGAAAGCCGCAAGACTTTGAACAGCCAAATGAAGAATGCCGCTGAGATTGGCCTGGTCCGTCCGAAAAAGAAGGCCGTTGTGATCAGTAAAGATGAAGATTTGCTTTGGAAAAATGGATCATTTGGTTGTTCAGGTTCAGAGCAACTGTTGAAGAGTTTGATTTATCTTTTTGGTTTACATTTTTCGTTACGGGCTGCTCAAGAACAACAGGACTTATGCTTCGGTGAAAATTCTCAAATTACATTGCACAAAGATAAAGATGGAAAAGAATATATGCAATATGTGGAAAGAGTATCAAAAAATAGGAAATTCGGACTGAAAATGGCACGTTACGAATGAAAGCCACGAGATTGTACTCTTCTGATGATTCTACACGTTGTCCAATAAACTTATACAAAAAATATTTAGAACATAGATCAGAATCTAATGGAGAACCAGGATGCGAAGCATTTTACTTGATTGAGTCCAATAAAATCACCTCAAACCAACATTTTGGTGCAATAGAATTCCATGCGGAATACACTTAATTCAGAAGGTAACAGCTCGACTTACAGAGAGCTTGGATTTGCCTGGATTTGTATCGAATACGAGTTTAAGGAGAACGGCACAGAATCGTCTTTTATCAAGTGGATTACCGGCTGCTATTATTCAAAAAAAGATGGGAGGAACAAGCGAAAATGGAGATGCTGCATACATCGATGCAAGTGAATTGGAACGACGAATGTCAGGCGCATTATATTGCCAAAAGAATGAAAACAAAGTCAATGTTGAAGCCCAAAGGATGGAATCGGTTCCACCAATGAGTTTTTCAAATTGTTTAAATTGTGAAATCAACATTAAGATTCATGTTCATCAAAATAATTGATAGAGTAACACTTTACACACTAATAATTGTTCACTACTTTTTAATCTTACATTTTGCTATTGGTCTTTAATGATGAAATAAAGTACTAGTACTTTCTACAGAAAGTGCTCGAACAAAGATATTTTCATTGATTTTACCATGGTGAGCAGAGTACTTTCTACGCTGAGAAAATATCCCATTAACCAGTACTGAGTACTATAGATTGACCTAGATAGTGAAATATATGTGGAGATAATTGACCATCAAAATAATCTTGTCAGAACTAGAATTTCAGAAGCTGATTTCATCGATTTACTGAAACCAACTCTGAACCGAAAACATTAACACCATAACATTGAGCCAGTGAGCGGTCATTCAATTTAATACCGCATTCTATTTTGTTATTTAAAAGCTTGTCAAACATCTTGTCTTTTCGCAAATGTTGTAACCCTTGATAAAGGTCAAGACGAATGAAGTGTTGGGTAGCCTACCTGTCATTTTACCTGAAAAAAATCTCTTTGTTCTTTAATTGTCTTGTCAATATTCCATGCATGGTTTCTTGAGTTGATACAGACCTAACGTGAACAAGTGGAAAAGTATACTTCTACTTCATTTTATTTGGCTGGTTTGTTACATGAACATTGCAAACTTAAAATGCTTCACTAAATTGTTCCTTTGCCTTTACCTGTCCCGTAGCCTGGGGTGCCGCAATTGATTTTGGCACCATTGTCCTCCATTCCGCTCGATTCTCTCTCTTTTGCAGACAACCTTTTCCACCCGAGCATGTTGTCTTCGACCTCTTCCGCTCGATCTATTCTCTGTTCCTTTCAGGAATGTTTTCTGAAGTCCTGATGATCTTGATACATGTCCGTGCCATTTTAGTCTCTTTCTCCTACTGTTTTCAGGAGACCGGGCCCGATGACCTGTCTGATCCTGCTCTTTACTTCCTCGCTTGTTATCCGGTCTGCATGAGAACTGCCAAGAAGTTTTTTATGCCTTAGAGATTTGAAAGAAGGTCCAGTGGAGCCCAAAACCATGTTTTTAGCTATAACCCGTAACCATATATAGCTATATATAGCCAATCATTTGAGTGTCGCTGAGTCTTCTTAGTAAGCATATTTGGAAATGTGGCATATTATAAGTCAGCGACATTTGGCACAAAATCAGATGACTAAGGAACCGGTTTCTCGATGTTTACTGCTGCAGCACTTACTCTATGTATTGTAATACGACCTCAGACCCTAGTTTCATTAGAATTCACTTCGTGAAGCAGAACCTTTACATTTGCTCGCTAATTGCTATCCATTAGCTACACGCAAACATAATTGCTTTACATACAACCAACTTTCCTAATGACTGGATATCGATGTAAGAAAGTAAACTAAGTAAAAGCTCATGTTTATTGGGGTTAAATCATCTCATCTCGTTGGCCTGAATTCTTCCTTCGAGTTCTGTGGTCAGTGTCGATTCACAAACGCACAAAATCAGACATGACAAGAGACCTCAAGTCTGGTCATCGAATTAAGCCAAACATTTCTGGCATTACACAGTGTCTTCAATTTTGAGGGTCTCTGTGCCATTTGAAAGTCGCAACCAATTCAGTGTAGCACAAACACTTTAACATGTTTCGATTCTAAATCATAATCACTCATTAAATTGAACCATCAAGTTTATCTGTGCAGAAACAAAGTTTCAGACAGGTTGAATAGCATTACTGTCACAATAATCCAAGTTTCATAAATGTACTATTTGTAAATATAGGATGAGAAATTTCGGATTATGAACATGAAGTAGTTTGGCAATGATAGAATGTCAACAGCGGTGACATAGATTCGTGTATCGCAGCAGTTTCAAAAAGGTGCACTAAAAACTTACATGTGCGTGTATATTAATGTTTTCCAAAGGTGAAGGTGAGTGCGCTTTGGATTATCATCAAAGTCAATGATGTACTAATGTAAACAGAAAAGGATTGTTCTTGATTTTGCCATGATTTCATAAGTCAAATCTTCTGAATTGAACATTAAGATATCTATATTATCAACACATGAACCGTATGCATGTTAATCAAGAAAGCAAGTTGTGTTCACGCGAGTGCAAATTTGTATTGCAAATAGTCGAAATAAAATACTAGAATTTTTTTGAAAGTGTGAACACGTGTTGACACGTGTGAAAATTGTGCAAACATTTTTCTATATTGTTTTTTAGGCACCAAAAAAGTACAGAAAGTGAAGATGCCTTCGATATTGCTTGGCATGTGAAACAAATAAATACAAACATGTTCCCAAACACCATCGATGGCAGCTATGAGCTCTCTGCTTCACAGTGCCCTGAAATTGAAGTCGAATGCTGACAATTATTGAGAATCAGTCACTGCCATTGAAGCTTTTTTCAAAAAGTAGTCTTTCAGACAAGGCCTTTGCGAGATGTGTGAGAAATGTTCAGACAAGACACTAATTAAGCCATTGTTGAACGTTCTGAAGTGTAGTAATGATGACCAGAAAAGGCACGTTGACTGGAGAGAGGCATCTCAATGAAATTGTGATTCCTGTTGTTGCCCCAGTGGTCAGGGTGGAGGATCTCGTCTTCCAAGACGACAACGCAAGACCACATCGCTCCTCGGCTGTCATTGCCACTGTTAGGAGATTGAAACCCTTGACTGGCCTGCACGCTCACCTGACTTGTCACCCATTGAACAAGTCTGGGACGAGCTTGGGCGGCGAGTGAGAGACCGCTATTCACTTTCACCAGTGTCCCTGAAGATTCTCTCTGAAAGACTGACAGAGCAGTGGCTTCTCCTTGAAACATCCTTCATTCAGAAACTTTGTGAATCCATGCCATCTCGGATTACTGAATGTATTGGAGCTAGAGGGGGGCACAAGCGCTATCAAAGTTGAATCTGCTACATGCGTTGTTTTTCTGTGCTAGCGACTTGGTGGAGATTGTGACTAAATTATCAAGGTATCATACATACATGTATATATACCAGTCAAAAATGAAAGAAGTAAAAGAAGTAAATGTTTCAAAAATTTTGTCAATGAGTATATTGATGAGCTCTTAACGCCTGACATCAAAGTTCGTTCAGTTTTTAAGACATTGAAACAAGTAAAGATAGCTCTCCAATAAATCTCCAATAAGGATAACGCTGTGCCTATTAAAAAGCCAAAATTGTATACATATCCACTTGTGATCACTGCGAAAAGTGTTACGTGGGCAGCTCCATCCGTCATATTATTACTAGAATTAACCAACATTTGAAAGCTTGTCCTATTTCGACAGAAATAAGCATGCACATCCAATCCATCGAAGGAAGATAACTTCAAGGTCGAAATAGACTGCACTGAATTCCCTAGATCTCAGGAATCGATTTTAATAAAGAAGTGTGACTTTAACACTTTCATGAATGAAATGGTATGCTCCGTCAATCACAGAATTAGATTGTTTAATCATAACTAGTGTTCGGTATTCGTGCGAAATTTGGTATTCGAATATTCGTCATTTCGACGAACGAATATTCGAATGATTTGGAAAAATGCATTTAGCTTATATTTGTGTGTCATCACTCCTGACTATTGATCAGGATGATGGCTCAATGTAAACTGTTCTCAAAAGCTTACTTTAACTGGGTTTCATCATTTTATACATGCACGTGGATTGCAACTCATAATTAGGCCTACCGGTAGTTAGTTTATTTCAACAAGCTTCGAAGCTGTGTCTAAATATGAGAAACATGAGCAAAATTAATTGAATAACATTTCAACAAATTCACAGTCCCTATAGACCGTCATATATCAAAGTATATGGCTAGGTCAGATATAGTTGATGCTAGGCTCCTTCTAATACTATCTACTAAACGTAATGTGAAATGAAAGCAATGAAGTTATATCGAGAATCTATTATATTTTTATTTAAAATTGATTACAAGAAAAAAATCAAATAACAAAGTTGATTGCAATGTTACACAAAACAAATTTCCTCTAAAAGTGAATTAAAAAGAATACTAAAACAAGTCATTTTTCAAAAAGAGATGGCATTTTAGATACAAGTTTTTGTTTAGAAAATGAAGCATTCGGGTGGTGCTCGGCTTCAGACGATTTCGCCTTTGACTGACAATCAGACCAGCGGTCGAAAAAGCTCTTTCAGAGCTGACACTTGTTGCTGCTACACCGAGATAAAATTTGGCCATCTTTGCTAGTTTGGGATGACGTGACTCATCCTTGTACCACCAAACTAGCGGATCGTCGTTTATCTTGATTGACTCATCATTAAGGTAGGTTTCCAATAACTTCTTTCCCGTGATCTCGTAGCGACTTATTTTTGCCTTCGGTTCTTCTGAAAAGCACCCACCATATATCGATTCTATTTTCTCCTTCTCTGATGATGTGGTTGGCTGCTGCTCGACGGTTTGAATATCTGTGTTGGTTTCCCAATTGGTAGTGGAATCTAATTTATCACGAAGAAGTTTGTATGTTTTCTTCTTGGACGCTTCATTCAGAAAAGGAAGATTTTTCATTCTAGGATCCAATACTGCAGCAATCTTCATCGCAGATTGTTACAGCGCAATTTCTTGCAGACGCTTGTTCATGCAATCACAGAATAGAACTTTCATATTCGCGATAAAGGGTAGATCTGTTGGTTGCGGCTTCATAACATTGGTAAGGAGATTCGTAGTAGCGGCGAATACTGAAGAAAGAGTCACACACTTTTCGTCACTCATTTCCTTCGAAATCGTATTCAGAATCCTCAGTGGCTCACATATAGCGCTAGCTTGTACCCAAAATTCCGGTTGGGGTACAATGTCACGGACTGTTTTGAAGAACTCTCCATAAGAGTGTTGTGTTGGTCACAGGCTTGCGCATCATGACAAGACGATCGAGCATCTCGAATGTGCTTCCCCACCTCGTTGAGCATTCCTGCTTTAATTTTCTGTAAGTCACTTCTTCAAACTTTTTTGATTCTCTCTCGGGATTTGTTTTCTGCGAAGGAGAGTGACTGAAGTGGCTAACAATTCTTCGGGCATCTCGAAGCATATTGGCGACGGTTTCCTCTTTCAGTCCAGTGATAATTGCACATTGCAACATATGATCAAAGCAATTTAGGGTCAGTCGGAAGTTCATATCATTGCAAGCTTGTCTGTCACTACTGCTATGTCAGAAGCGTTTATATTCCATTCCTGCAACGCCTCTGTTAAGTGAACTACCAGATTTGTAGCTGTGTGAGATCCTGCACACAGTTTAGCATCCAAGCATTTAGAGATGAGCTGCCAATCCTTAGTGATAACACATACGGTTAGGCTCATAAATGACGTAGACTGATTTTCAGATGTCCACATGTCTGTTGTAATAGAAGAACACGTATTATTTGGGTCAGTGATGAACAATTTAGTATCTTCCCGACAATTCTCATAGGTCACTTAAAGATCTTGCTTGATGGACTTCGCAGTTGGAATAGCGTATGATGGATTCAATTCCGTTACAAATTCCCGGAAATGTTTGTCTTCCACAGTAATGAGAGGCTCGTACCTTTTCACTAAGAATTTCTGCACTTTTGAAGTTATTTGAACTTGTTGAGGGGAGCTTTTGTCATATTTTTGATGCTTTTGATTGAAAAAATTAGTTATTCTCCCTTTCTCCGGTACTTCCCGAGATTGCGGAGGATTAATTTTATGAATCAATTTCAGGTGATTCCATAAGTTCGAAGTGGTAAACCCACAGCGCTTCAACACATGAGTCGAGTCTATTTTACAGACGGCAGTTGATGGCGCTTCACCACGGTCGAAGTGATTCCAAATATCAGATTTTCTAACTGACCGGTCTCAAACCGGTCGTAGTTGGAAAACCATAAAATATAGCAAATGAAGTCAAGAAGGTAGTGACTTGTGTTGCGAATAGGATTTTTTCAAGTCCACTTACCATGCTGTCACAACTCATAATAGCCAATAGCAGTGAAGCCATATCTATGAGTGAAGCTTTCACTGAATTGCCGCGTTCGATGCTATTCGATGCTGTCACAACTCAATAGCCAATAGCAGTGAAGCACTCAGTTACCGCGTTCCCATAGAGCTGGATGTTTTTCTGTCCACTCATCTGTCAATTAGAGGACATATCCAGCTCATGCCAACAGCCAGTCCCATAACAATAGCATCTGAAGAATTGTAGTAAGAGATCTAAATTTTCATATGAAGCAGGAATCTGGTAGTTGGATTACACATTGTCTCCATGGTTACACAATATTACACAAGTCGAATGACGCCACTTCGGTATCTCGGTAGGATAGTTGAATAGAAGAAACTTTTCTATGTAGTCCTTATTACAATTCAATACCTGAAATGTGTCTAATGGATGACACTAAATGATAAAAGTTCAATATTATATCCGTGGTATCGATATATTTTCCGTACAAGGCTAATTATTCTAAAATTCAGATTATGACTTCAGTCATTTTGTACAGTATTCGAATGGCATTTGATATTCGAATATTCGTTAATATTCGAATATTCATTTTCGTATTCGAATATTCGTCCACGAGAGGTATTCGAATATATTCGAATATTCGAACCGAACTCTAATCATAACACTTTGCTAGAAGTGCAAACTGATTGAAAGCGATACCCTTAGTAAGTTCTTAATTCATTTTTAATACCTTGCAGAGATAAGAAAAAGAGTCGTGCGCCGCTTGCGGATTGCTATGAATTCCTTCAAAATGCTCCGATCGCCACGACTCCTTCAGATTCAAAGAATTCAGATCATTGCACTAAAGTCAATAATGTTGGTCCTTCCGATCATCATAAAAAAGTTAGCAAGCACATGAAAAGACGTCCACAAACTTCTCTGTAGAACTTGACATCGACTGCGTCTCTTTGCTGTGTGATCCGTTTGAAAAGAGTCACTGGAACTTCACGCACTTTGGCGTGTTTAATGTTGAACTGGCTGCTTATTGTTCGATCGCTATGGTATTATGTCAGCAGATTGTGCCATTTCATAGCCATTACATGTTCCAATGTTTCCTTTCTAGTCAAACAGAGGAAGAGACGACCGGTGTAATTCTGTGCCGTCAACATTTTATTCGATCTGCAATTCATGATATTAGTGTTCTGACTGTGCAGTTATCTATCTTCTACGCAAGTGACTTTTCAATTGATTTTGTGACTTCATGACTGATGATTTTAATGCGAGAACTCGAAACATAGCATCGAGTAATGCTCTAGCACACTCATTATGCGCGTATTAGCGATCGAATTAGCACACTTGAAACTAGCATTCTAATTATGACTTTGGCTTATGCATGACTTATGCGTAAACCCAATTATGTTTATATAGGATTTTCATGAGCTTTCTCATATGACGGTGCATTTATTAGAATATATGAAACTTTGCTTATTAAAAGTTTCATTTTAAAATCATAGTAAATAGCTTGAACAATATTTTCGGCAACTTCAAAGGACTTCTCAAACTGAGAGAGTCAACTGTTGCCACAATTTTATTTTCAATCATGTTACGTGATAAGGGAGTTTTCGAAAATCCATTTGGTTCCAATCGACACCAAATGCAAAAGAAAAATCTTTTTTTCTCCATTGTCACTTCAGAGATGAAGATACTGAATTATCAGAACTGAATTCTGATAATTCTCATTTCACCATTCATTCTGACGACAGTTTAAAATCTGCTGATCAATTGGCAATGACATTTCAGTTTCATCGGACGCAAAATTGCAGAATGAGATGTAAAATGATCTTTCTTATTTATTGACAAATGATTTGCGGAAGAATAAATTTTTTAGTTAATAAAATACACAACGCAGATGACCACTTTATTCGGGAAACCCGTTTTATTCGCCATCGAAAAGAAGTAATTCCTTCTGCGTTCTTTTATTTTGATTAGAAAACTGATGAAAGGCAAGATGCACTTTTTTTGAATGTCTTGAAAAATATATATATTGCCTACTTTTGTGCATGCACTGCATTTATAAAGTAAAAGGTATAGATGCAATGAAAATTATGAAGAATATGTTGCATGTATCTGTTTATTATAATGCATTTGTAATAAATTTTGAGCATGTTTTACTTTTCATTTATCTGACCAAAACAGAATGCGGAGAACGATTATTTCTTTTCAATAACTTAACAAAAACAGAGCTTTTTGGACATGCTTGTGGACATGAAATGTTTATTGTATATTATAGAACACCGGTACATTCGAAGTGTCGTTTGATTTTAATACTTCTCTTATTACAGTTTTTAAATTGTGGTGACATTTTGATAGTTATCTAGAGGAAAGAAAATTTTCCACATTCACAAACAAATGTTGTGATTACATTATTTAACGAAATTATAATTATCAAAATTTCACAGTTTTCCAATATTCAGAGATGAGTTCCATAAGTTTGAACGAATTTCCATCTATTGAATTTTTCTTCAATTACGAGGCTCTCATCATCACTCTATTGAAATTATTCAAACTTCTATACGCAATCGCAATAATGTACAAGCAATTAATAAAATTCTACAGAACTCGCCGCATATTAATTTCCTGAGAAGCGCAACATAGCAGCACGTAGACATAATTACAGATATTTGACAAATTGAAGGAGCAGCTTTAAAAAATCCATGCGTTCAACTACGACAATTGATAGAGCTTTCAAAGTTCACTTGAGAGCATCAAGACTGACATGATTTTGCGAAATAAAACTTCGAAAATTATCAAAACAAATTTATTCGGAAACAAGTTTCATTTTCATAATGAGGGCAACCTTTGATGATTTCTTCTGATAATCAGAGCATGTATATTAGTTTGCAGTTCTTCTATGTTCGAAATGAAAAAAGTAATAAGTAGAGTCGAGTACCCTTACTGATAAAATATATCGACATAAATCCCAACGACTGTCATGCAATTAGTATATTAACGACCTGAAACATAATTGGAAAGTTCAATACTCTCAGTGAAATAAGCTATTAAGAGCTCGATTCGTTAAGCTATTTCTCTATCATTGCATTGATTTGATTATTGTCGGAACAGGTCAGTGTAGTAATTTGCTAAAAGAATAAAGGATAGAAAGAATAAATCATACAACAAGAAACTATTGTCGCATGATATTTTGTGAAATCGTTGCAACAAACTAAAAATTGCAATTAATTATTTTGTCATCAATATTTCAAACTTCCTTAATACATGCACGTTTCATTTCTGCTTGTTCTCTTGCTATTGCATCGGTTGATGAACATTAGTAAGATCCAGTGTTTCGACCAGTTCTAGAATACAAGCAACTCAATCAATGTTGAATTTGATAAGTGATGGCTACGAATTACTGACGAGTCAGTTTCATATGTCCACAGACTTGCACAATTTAAGCACAGAACTTCCTTGGCAGCCGTAGACGCTGCGTTTCGTCCTGCCAGGGCTGGTCAAGACGGTTCGGAAGTTATGTGCCTAAACTATTCAAGTTTAAGGACATCTTTCTGTTTTATGTCCAGGAGAACTGGCACTCTGCACTCTTAATAATTAACAACTTGGTAAATTCATTTAGTCATCTACATGTAGAATGTGCTGCCTTCAACACTCGCCCACACTCTAAACCAGCACCTCCTAAATCACACACACTAAAGCAAGACACTATTCGTAACTAATAAAAAAATCCTAAAGCAAAGTGTTTTAGGAGGCTAGCGCACTAGGGTTATTGTTCTCTTTAGTATGTCAACATTCTATTTCACGCAACCTCCTAAATTCTAGTGTGTCGCTTATTCAAAGTACATTTATTCTTCGATGTTTGGTATCCAATCCGGCAAGCAGAACCTTCAACCCTCGCCCACTGGGGTGTTTTTCCGAACGCGCCCCACTACGGGGAGGAAAATTTCGCCCTCTGCTGATCTCCCAGACTATTGCACCAATTTTGACAAACCACACATCAATAAAATGTGCATTAAAACGGGATTGAGAAAAACAACATCACTTTAATTTCTAAAGTCATCCGTGGGATGAGGCGAAGGTCAAAGGCAAAAAACCGCCAATTTTTAACAAATTTCCAGTAGATCACTATCTGAAATGGAAAATGACAACAAAAACTAATAAACCATACATCAATCGAAAGATCTGGTCAAGGTGGTTAATAAAATGATGATTATCAATCGTTATGAAACTACATCATTATGTAAGATGAGGACAAAGATCAAATAATTCAAACTTTTAGTTCAACTCAAATATCACTAAAATCACTGATTTTAGTATTTATAGATTCTGCAGGTGAAGAAACAATTCAATCCGGTGACTTATCGAGACACTGAGGATAATGGCAACATGATTCAAATTTCAATAAATGCTGATTAGATTCAGAACTAAAAAGCAGCGCTGTGGAGCCGATGCGTTATCTCATCGGCTCCGGCTCCACGACACTGATGTGAAAGGCTCCGGCTCCGGCTCGGTTCCGGCTCCGGCTCCGACTTCAAATTCAGGTTCTATCTATGCTGGTAATCCTGGATCCGTTGAACGGGTTTTTTGGATAACGGTGTGGCCTTTAGAGGCTTGCTACAATCATCAAATGATAATAGCCTAATATAATGACAAATAACATACTTGTCATATATTTTTGCATGAATTGACTATCTCTGAAAGATAAAATAAAGTTATAGCCAGGATTGGTTAAATCAGATAAAGATCGCACCGGCTAAATATAAATTGGCCTAGCCTGCAACCAGTCTACTACGAGGCTACATTGAATAAGACCACATGAGTGATGATGATATACCTAATTAGCCGTCACAGGGGCCGAATAGTAGCTTTTTAACAAAGCTTGAATATGAAACTGGATAGCGTATGCCTCTAAATAGCTTATAGGGCCTGTATCTACTCGAACATGGAAAGGGTATCGGTTATATAGCCAAATATACCGTATCAATAAAGATATCAATTGCTTTATTGAATATTAAAGTGTATATAGGCTAGCTTAGGTTGTTATTGTTATTTGTTATTGCCTTTATTCAATAGTCTGTTGGTCCATGAATAATATGATCGGTGGGTAGCCCACGACTCATCATCTGTAGAAATTGTAATTTAGATAGCCTCATTGCAGTGTAGGCTAGAAATGTACAATTGAAAATTATACTTAAAAAAATTAAAAATATCTAATTTAGGACAAGTTTTGTAATTCTACGCAGCATACTTAATAAGTTAAGGCCTAACTTACATTATATTAATTTCGTATTTTTCATTATGGCGTAAAGTTGCACTAAATAATTCATCAATGATTCATGTATATTATTATATTCAATTTATGTATAACACATTACCACTATTCCTCTGATGATGGTTAGGCTGATGAAACTGAACTCGGAGTATCACACAGTATATTGCAGGGTGCTATGCATAATAAAAATTTGACTGCGAGCACCGAGCAGAAATCCCATCTACTTTGCTAGCTTTCGAATGCGCGTGCGGTTTAATGTCACAGACAATAGAAAAGGGAGGTCAAAAGGCGCCTTTATTGAGAGCGTCTCAGTCTTTTTTTATTGTTTACATATAAGTCAACATGATATCAGCATAAAGTGTTGACAGACGGAAAAAATAATAATGAAAATTCTTGAAATCCACAGGTCTATGACATTTGGGGAAATATCATTACACGATACGGCTCTTGTGCAGTCCTCCCCCCCATTTTTTTCTCTGGTCAAAAGATGCGGCACCATTGGATGTCCGTTTCAGCATCACCGGTTTGAGTGAAGCATTCCGTGCTGTTGTAAAAATCTACGTGGGTAATTGCGATGTCATAGTCGCAAACTTCGTCAGCAAGTCAACATTGTAATTTGCCTTCGGGTTTTTTCGCATTGAAATAGCCTATACCCTTTGAATTTTGAAGTCAAAGGAAATTCATTGTGAATGAGATACCTTTAAAATAATAGGGCGCTAAGTGGCTGGGTCGCTTATTGCTATAGCCATGTGAGGACTTGTAGTCAGGTCATTCGTGTGAGTGTGAAGAGTTATCCCTCCAATCAAAATTGATCAAATTGAATAATCGATTGTTTTGAAAAATGTAGGTGGGGGGACTGCACAAGAGCGTACAATACAATCTAAGGAAATTGGCATTGCCACAGATGCCAGTAGCTTCTGCCAGTAGCCATACCGATAGATGATAGCCTACATAGTAACAGTATTAGATTTAAGACATTGCGCAAGAAATGTAGCTATATTATCTTTGCTTACTGAACTGGAAATGTGTACATAAATGATTGGCGACTTGTCTCTAGGAATCTACAATCATCTAGTTAGCATGCATATAACAAGTCTTCAAATTAATGGATTTTGGAGAATACGTTGTCAATATGGAAATTAGTTTTACGAAACATATGCAATAAAAAATATTACACATGTGTGTAAATATATAATAAATATAATACAAAAGAAGGCGGCAACTGCAAAGAAAGATATCGTGGAGGACAGATCATTGGTATACTTAAAAGACATATCTTTAGATTTCAAATGATTTAATTTTTTTATGATGCCAATTAATAACTTTCAAAATTCTAGATTTATATCAAAGCTCAAACTATCGGAGCTGGAGCCGGAGCCTTTGTGATAAAGTGGCTCCGGCTCCGGCTCCGACCAAAACCATCGGCTCCTTAAGGCTCCGGCTCCACAGCCCTGCTAAAAAGTACAAAATTAATAAAAAATCATATTTGAAATTTAAATTACAAATTTCAAACATGCATGCATAATAAGCATGTCATTTCAAATTCAAAAACTTCGCATTTGTGAATATCTTTATATTGATAGGAAGAATCGCTTGCGCAATCTGAATTTATTTAATCAAGAATTGATACTGCAATATACATTGGAGGTGAATACATACCGAAATCAGACAAATTTTTACAAACATTCAAATTTTAAAATAGCTCTCACCCCAAAAATATTGTGCCAAATTTTCTAAATACTCCAATACTAAATACTTCCAATACTATATTTCCGTCAAAAGTTGCATAATACGCAGAAAGTAGGCTACCAGAAATCTGGTGGTCATAACTCTCTTGGATTAAAAGATGCCCAGAGCGGCGGGGATTCAGTTGATTGTTCGAGCTAGCCCGCCAGCAAAAATCTGGCAGACGCTCGGCTCTTTATGTTCCACCCAACAGTATAAAAACTATATAAAGATTTATTTTCGGAAAAGCGGATACACGAAATTGATGCACACACACACACTGATAGCACAGGTGAAGAGTCACAAGTCAGACGTGAGAAAGAGTCAGAAGAGGCACCTGCACTTTTTGAATCTCCACATCTTCGCAAATGAGCGATACGATTCCACGGAGGAATCCTGTATACTTGAATGGTGACTTTGAAGCCGGTAGAAAATCCTCCGCGCTTGAATTATTCTCCGCACGAGATGTGCTGACACGACCGAACGTTAGGAGTGTGCAATGCCGTGTGAGAAATCAAAGAGAGACAGATACAATCAAAAGTCAAAAGAATCATAAGCCCTCCAAAAACAGAAAAGCAGAAAAATAAAAAGATAGCGAAAATTAGGAAATAAAAAAATGAAAAAAGGATAAAAATTATATAAAGTAATTCTCAGTCGCATGGTCTAGTACCTATATTAAAACTGTCAAAAGCTTACAAGGAGCCATCAACTGTACTTCAACTCCAATTGTTCTTCGAGCGGTATTTCTAACTAAGTCAAGCTCCCTGAGCGTCAGCTTCATTGTGTGATCATCAACATTAAGTGCCGTGACACACCATCGACACTCCATGCAATGCATCTCTAGTGCAGATCAAATCTAGTCAAATTTCATTTCATATGGAATCCACTCATGTCTTTTCAATGAGGTTTACGCAAAATCAATGCCATATATTTAAAATATAATTGAAAAATTATTCGGTCAGTAGATCATTGCATTTTGATAGGCGACGTTGGTAATTCATTGTCTATTTAATCTTCAATATTGATTTTGAGATTCCGATCAAGCATGTTCTTAGCAACAAGATGACTGAGCGATCTTAATTTCTGAAAGCAAATTCAAGTCAATATTTTATCAACTCAGAACAAAATTCAGCCTATATAAATGAATTATCGACCTTATTCTCCATTTCCACTGAATGAGAGAATTTATCAATTCTATTCAGTATGAATTCTTTTTATACCACAATATCTCCCACAAGAGAGGTAAAAGGAAGAAAAGAAAAATGTATCTCAAAATCTGTTTGATCGCTGAAATTCAAGCGAAACGAATGGGTCACAATATACGTTCTGCTTCTGCTTCCCATTTAAAGCTTTGCCAAATGTTAAAAGTTAGAAGTTGATGATTAAAGACTTTTTCATCTGAGCGAAAAATCTGATTGAATAGTTTCAATTTAAAGTCATTCAATCGAAATCAGTTTTTATGGGAACTTCAGAATCCATCATAAAATTCATTTGATTAACTACAAGGCAAAGTCAGAGAGTCTAGGATGCTTTCATAAAAGAATTTATACAGTTTCAGATCTTTAAGTTATTGTTAGTCTGGACGAATGTGCTCTCAGACGCCTAAACATTAACAAAACTTTGAAATATTGTCATTTGCTTAAATTCAATCGTATTCACATTCGATTATTTTAAATGTACCTCAGATCGGGGAATTTCATGTAGCATATTTGTTTTTATACAATTAAAATACTAATTGCGGTTTTTTAGCTCTGAGACTTTAATAGCTAAGACCATGCATATCGATAAGTAAAAAATACCGATTGCAAATTACCATTTTACTTAGCCAATAACGAAGCATACAATCAACGAAGGAATAAATAAACTCTAATTTACAAATGAATGTTCACGCGTGTCATTGCTCAATTGCTTCTCCTTCACAAACGGTCACCGCTTCCAACCTCGAGCGCTGATTCGGAACAGATCGTCTCAATTCATCTGAGTCAATGTTCTCAATCACCATCGTTATCCTCTCCTGTAGCTCGTGGAGGTTTCTTGGAGTGAAGCAGTGGTATACACGATTGAGAAATGAGACTCATCAGTCCACAGAATCGACTCGAGATCAAGGGCATCTGACAGGAGGAACGATACGAAAGAAATACGCTTTTTCTCATCATCATCTGTGAGTGCCTGGTTAGTCTGCAGTCTGCAAGGGGAGAGGCACAATCTGTCTCGTAGGATCCTTTGAACACTGGTTTCAGGAACACTGTTCTCCGAGAAACCGAACGACAACTGGCAGCTCCAAATTGTTGATTTGACTGTTGTGCTTCCAGTTCATCCCTTAGACATTCTTCCCTTTCACCATCGAGACTGGGCCTACCCGATCGAGGCTTATCTGCTACTGATCCAGTCTCTCTGAACCGCTGAATCAAGCGTGAGATGGCAGAAATGCTAGAGGGGTCACGATGAAAACCATCAGCTATCTTGAAAGCGCGCAGTGCCGCTGAAGAGGACTTGCCGTTGGTGAAGAAAAGCTCAGCAAATTCAATGCGCTTCGAGATCCATGCCTATTGCAAAGATTCATTGAATGTGCAAGGTTTTAATGTGCAATAGAATTCACATCCAGACGATAATTGACCGATCGAAGTATTATGTGCACACAACAGTGGCTTGGTGCAAGATCAGTGAATTTCGCCAACTTAACAATGGATTGATATCGAGTCAATTGTAAACTTTAGGATAATGACATTGTAGTGTTTCTTTCATGTGATATGAACCTCAAAATAGAATACAATGAAGAAATCAAACAGTGGCACATTAAATTCCCCGATCTGAAGTACATTTTAAAAAATTGCATGGGAATATCATTGAATTGATGAAAATGACTTTTTTTAAAGTTTTGCGCGACTTTTGGGACACTCGCATATCAATCACATGGTCATGCACATTTTCGGCTGAAACTTTGTCACGGACACGGCGCGAGTTTGAAGGTGCAGTACACATGACGAAGGGCTTGGACAAACATTCTGTGTGATATATACCACATTTGCAGCACCGGTTTATCTATTTTCAAAGCATTACCACAACAACAGTCATCGTAGTGATTTCGATGGCCCACTCTTCTGCCTTCGTCTGGTCCGTTTTAAGGGTACAAAAAGGGTCCGAAACTTATCAGACACATATTCTGAATTGCACATTCTGTGGAAATTAATTGTCCAGATATGGCCAGAAAATAACTAATCATGTAGAGTAATCAAAGGAAAATTTGCTATAAAGATGCACTTCTGCATAGAATCTCGATAAGGTCCTTATTTAGATGGCACAAATAAAGGTCCGAAGTAACAAATGCAGTCCTTATTCTGGATGGGTACATGTTTGAGGTACAAAAGAAAAACGGGTCCTATGAACTGATGAGTACACCTTTCGCCGCTCTAGACCACCGTGGCTAGATCTTCAGGCAACTGCAACTACTGTTTTAGAAAGCCGCGCGTGTTGTGTGTGTCAGATTCCCCTTTACGGATTCTCATTGGACGTATAAAACACACGTCAGCGCGTGTTACAAATTGAGAAAGCACTTGTCCCGAATCTGCATTCAAGTGCACCTACGATGGCCAAATCGAAGATAAGCGACCAAGTCAAACGTCGATTAATGAGGGCTTTTGAAAAACGATGAGGATTTTTAATAAAAATATTTGATGAGTTTCTAGAAACAGCAAACAATTCCCTAGATTCAAATGAAATGACTTACATGATTATGGATAATGCTCCGTGCCATCAGAATGCATGACATGTGGTGAAATTTTTTCCTTCCAATTCCCCATTTCTCAGTCCCATCGAGAATGCGTTTTCCGCATGGAAATGGGCAATAAAAAACCGCCTGTCCTCACAAGAAATTCTAGAGAGGTTGAATGAAGAAGGTGGGCAAGAGTCAAAATCTGCTAGAAATAACTCCAAAGAAATGTGCTGGTTGGCATCGTCATTCTGTGACTTACATTCCCAAATGTCAAGGTCTAGAAGACATTTTGTATTAGCAAAAATATTCATCTTGTGGTTGTATGACGTTTACAATATGTTTTAATATTCGATAGATTTGATCATTACTTGCTTTTCATAAAATTTGATTCAAATTCAATTGAGCTCATATCTCTTTCGTAATGTCTTGCTGATCAAGTAATTTTCAGTTGTTTGATTGCGTAATTAATATTGATTAAATTGGTTTAATTTCTTTACTAATTCTTGGTCTGCTAAGTATAAAGCTGTCTCAACGTTCTGCTTGCGCATTAGAGTTGCAATATGATGCAGATTCGGTGCAGTCTGTTGACGATTCCCCTATTTTTCCATTGGTTTAGAACAGTAACGGCTGCCGAGTTGCAGTTGACTGCAGATTCGTTCGTCTTGTGCGGCAAAAGGTGGTGCTATGAGCATATTTCACAAGTGCCAAAAGTACCTCCTTTGAAAATTGAAATGACAGACAAAGTCATCTTAAGCTCATTTTATTATGTATAAAATATATAATTATCGAAGGATTGCAAGAGTTGGAAAATTCTGTAGAAAAAATAGGCAGTTATTATTTTAATTGGTAATTTAGTTGCAAATATTTTGCAAAGTATTTTATATAAATTGACAAATTAACCGAGAAATCGTGAGACAAATTGTCCTCTTGGTAAAGTAGTGGAAAGTGAAGAATGGCGCTAGTGCGGTGTGCGTTGGTAGCTGAAGGCAAGTATAAACTAGAAAGACCATTTAACCCATAAATTTTTAAATAATTTTTCCTTCAGGTCACTATATAGACCTCTTCGGACCTTCAAAATGGACCCCGTAGTAATACGGACCCTTGCTAAATACGAGCCACATGGTCCCCATATAGTGGCTCTCCGGACCTATGGATGTGGACCCTATCGTAGCTTCAATGCAGACCGATGCAGACCGATGCAGACCACTTTGCTAAATGTTGCACGGTGACTATAAATTATTTTTTCATTTAGGTATTCATTTTCCTTGACCAAAATAAAATACGAAGTGAAAAGAAAGAAGCCTATTATTTTTTGCATTAATCTTTCTCTCTCGATCCTTGAGTTTCATTGGACCATTTTGGCTTCACTTGATCCCCAGTTCTATTATTACTCTAGCTCGCATGCATTATATAGCCTACCGAATCTAACAGTCGACTATGCAAGGCCTCTCTTTATTAATTGCCTCGATGTCTGATTGCTGACTTCAGAATAAATAACTTATTTAAGTCTTTTTATTCGTTCAAGGTGGACATTATATATCTTTATTCTAAATGTCTAACACCACCACCCAAAAAATTTGACATTGAACAGCGGAATCCTTGTATTTCTACACATTCTCATTGCCTATACTGCTTTTATATCAAAAGATTTTTCCAAAATTCGCAGGCGATGTGTAACAGTATTAAGATTTGTGCATGCACATTCAATGAAAAACACATTACCGGCTGATGAAATACTATATTGTGTGAATGGGCCTACGGTTATTCACCATCAGATAAAAATAAAGAAGTCATCAGTGGGAGATGTTGCACTCCTTCTCTCTCGCTAACTGCTTAATATTTGCTGCAATGTAAAAATTCTCGGAGTGGTTCTTAACTCTATTTGCCTCAGACTTTTTCTTGTTGGTGAAGTATAAGGGAGCCATCATGTCTCCCCCTCACACTTCTAAACCACCAACTTATATGGCACAGCATAATCGGGTATTTTGGGTATGCTCTCTCCGATGGTCGCATCAGATTAGATTTTCATTCCAAGTTGAGCTTGTTAATATAAATAGCATTTTAGAATTCAAACAATCACTTTTTTAAAAAAATTCGTAATTGCATCTAAGTTGAAAAAATATTTGTATAAATCATATCAGAATGATTCATAGCTCTATGTATCAATAATTATAACACTAAATCTTTCAGAACAGCATCGGTGAATACTAGAGAAGTTGTACAATTCGCCCAGTTATTGAATCATGAATGTATTTACAAGTAGTATGTATAGAACATACGCAATATTAGTCATCATAACGAGGAAAAAATTGTCTCAGTGTCAATTAACATTATTACTCGACCATATTTCCTGAGCGGGCAAACTACAGAAGTTGCAGGACAGCTTAAAACTCAAAATTCTTATCAATAGAGGTGAAAATTCAAAATGTCGAAAAATGTGGTCGCAATTTTTTTCATGTGGCTTCTGTTGCTAAAATATTGGCTCTGCAAGAAAAACAGCTACCACTAAGAGAAAGCCAACACAAAGTTGAAAAAAGACTTCTGAAAGTCACTGAAGGAGACCTTCAAGCAATTTCGTTCCGGCGTGAGATAAAAATACCGAGGGGCCATAATGCCCCCTTGAGGCAAACCGGTTTCAGTTGAAATGTTCTGACACGGCAGGAAAATCTGCTATTAATTGATCCTTCTCTTTTATCTGCAAATAAAATGATGAAGATGCGATGTGATATCTGTAAGAAAGGCCAACTCTGACAGTTACTTCTCATTACGTAATTCTCGGAATTCAATATCAGATTTCTTGAAAATGAACATTCTTCATGCAGTTAATGAACACAGTGCCACGACTGACCTATCGAATTTCAGTGTGGTGTGGCAGCTCTCTTGTGTCAAAGAAATAAGAAACAAAGCACGCACAGACATGGATGCGGGTTTTAGAGACATAGTCGTTGTTTGATACTTAAACATCTACTGTCACAGCTATAATAAAACTTTGATCTGGGATTTTACATTTTTTCTTGAACTTTACGAAATTACTTCATCTGCATTCTAGAAGAGCTTCCTTATTACCCTCGCGGGTTACAAAAATAATCTTTCATTGGTCAAATTTGACCCGCGGGCCGTATGTTGTGCACCCCTGCGGTAGACTGACACGTGTGCGGATCGCATTCATGTATTACAAAGGCGGTATTCAAACTGAAGTGACAAAGGGTTCTTCAGTTTGTGATTTGAAGGTCCTTGTCCTCGACATTTTGAAATTTGTGATATCAATAAGTCTTTCAGTATTTTTCCTAAAGGGTTATGCGCTACCTATTCTATTCATTTAATCTCCTCATTTGAATATTTGGTTGCTTTTAAAACTAAATTGGTTTTTGAAATTATTTGACGTTAAATTGTTTCATTAAAATGAAATAAATGAGCAAAGGTATAAATTGTTTATTCAACGACAAGTGTTGTCTCACGTGTACTGCTTTAATGAGTGAATTAGGCCCACTGAGAAGTTAGTCGTTCTAAAAAAAAGCTATGAATAACTGATTGTGATGAACAGATTAACCATATACAATTGACCGTGAGCTACGTCTTTCTCTCGTGTAATTTTATAAAAAAAATTGTTATTGTGTTAATTTTAACTTCTGTGTCAGTGGATTATCACTCAATATGCTAGGGGATGGTTCAGTCTTAATGGGCTTCCTATTTCATATAGTATATTTATTTCTATATGACACGGCACGCCTTCGTTTAACATGAATAATTTCTATTCAAATAAATTAGTAGGCCTATATGCCTTGCAACTTTGAATTCGTCTAACTTAACACATGTGTATCAGACATGAACCTTGAGATGCGTAAGCATGTTAGTGAACAAGATCACGAAACATTAGGGTATTGATGATATTTGTTAAACAATCTTAGTGTTGATCTAAAATATGCCACAGGTCGTCTTTTGGGGACATTTTAGATACATTTCGCAAGCCATAGATCAATTGTGTGTACAGAACATTATAATTCTTGTCTGATCGATCAATCTGAATAACTGCTACCGATTGATTGACCGACCGATTTTAGACCGAGGCTGGTCGACCGATCCACCTACAACTATACAACCCAACCGGCAACCGGGGCCGGTCGACCGGTCCCGGTTCCAACCCTGGTCTACAGCATGTGCTCAGGCAACTGATGAAAGCGACTTCATTCTTCTTCATTTTTGTGAATTTCTGATTTTTATGAAAAAACTCAGAAAATATTATTTGCTTGATTCCATTCACGTTGTTTTCATTCACAGATACTAATGCAAGCAGCGCGTCAATTTTCAAAAAGTATTTAACTTACATATCCAATTCTGAAAAGCCTTTACTGATGGCGCTTGTGAGTCATCAAGAGCGGTTTAAGAAGAATGTATCACAAGAAATGATTGACATTACTTAACACATGCTTCAAACGGAGTAGATATTAGCGCTCATAAGGAGGAGTTTTAGCTTTCGGAAATCGTCGGTGGGAAAATGAACTCGTAAATAAAGAACTTTTGTGTTTGATTCGTCGTCTTGGCGTCTTGCATTGGGAATTTCTATTTTTCAAATTCCGATAAAGATATTCCAAGTCAACGCGAGAAATTAATCAAAGAGATCTCTACATAGGAGACTCCAAATTCAACACATAAATAAGAAAAATATAAACTTTAGATTCGTCACGTAATATTTCTTTTCAATATTGAAACTTTTATCTACGCAGCGGTTATGTAAGGGCCCATTAGTGCGAGTATCTCATATTTCTATTCATTGACTAGGAGTTATTCTGGATTGATTTGTTATTTATCTTACGAATATTGTACTATTCAGTGATCAGAAATTCATAAACTCACTTCTACGAAGGAAATTGCTATTCATAGCGTTCACATCTCCACATTCGTTAGAATAATTGGAATAACAAAAAATACAGAGTCGTTTCAGTATTTACCAAAGGTCAAGAAATGTGACAAATTTGGAATGTTTACAACAAAAAGGCATATATAAAAACACGGTTTCATAAAAATGTTTGAAAGCATGGTTTACTATTTTTTAAAAAAAGATTTAATGCAATATATAAAACACGTAAATAAAAGATAATATGAGAACATGAGAAAATCGGATTGCACGAAAACGTCGCAATTCCAATTTCGTCGCATCCGATGAGGTCGCGTCCGAAAACGTCGCATGTCCGTTTTCGTCGTAATAGGATTCCGATTTGGTCGCAGTTGATCTATGTTACTTCTATAAAAGTCGTCATAGCCACCCTTTATCTTCAGCATGACTTTCTATGTGTTAATTTGATCTTTGTCTTCCAGCAAATATCTATGTGAAGCTTGTCGTCAGACATCGCAGAAATTTCTTGTCAATTTATACTTCACGGAATCACATTATTGAAAATAAAGGAGATATACATAATATACAAGAAATTAAAACCAACATCCTTCAATAGATTAGTAACCAATGGTGATATAGTGATTTTGATTTACATGTATATCAAAATCAAGCTTCATCACTTGAATCATTTCTGTCTGGAGAGCAAGACCTATTATTTTGACAGTCACTGACAATAACCGAACTTCTCCGACTGGTTAAGGATATGGGTTTTCATACCAACCAGACGTACTGGACTAGTTTTAAGAAATTAGTACTATGCAACGTTTGTACTCTTACCCGTTTCATCCGACGAATTCGGATGCGACCTTTTTTCTTCTGTGACCTTTTGCGACGAAATCGGATGCGACTAAATCGGAACTGCGACGTTTTGGTATAAATCCCGAAAATAAGAGATGATATTTCAAAGATAAAACCAATTTTATACTTCTGGCTAAAAAACAAAAAGCGACAGTAAAACGACAGGCAAATATAGTCATAAGTTCCAATTTCAATTTAGATAAGCTATGTTCTAAAATATTAAACTCGCTTAGAAAAATGCACCAGCGAATTTGTGCAGCAAAATGGAATTCATGTAGTAATTTAGTAACTGCAAGTGTTGCAATTTTTATTTATTTTGATATTAATAGTTTGCACCCGTCTAAGTTGCAGAAGATTTATTGGGGAAATATTGAACAAACTAATATGTTTGCACTTCGCATCTCATAGTCACGAAATAATATTTCATAAAAAAGTTAACTTTCAAATTTCAGCTATCCCAATGGGTTTTGCTGAGACGTTGTCTGTTGCCTTTATGAATTGCACTAAAAAAGGTCTCTGGAATAATTAAAAGCTGATCAAAATATCATTGCAGATATTTACAGAAGATGCATTGACGTTATTATCATAGGATCGTTCCCGAGGAAAGCAATCATTTTAGCAACATTTTAGAAGATTTTAATAATGTCAACAAAAACATTCAGTTTACTATGGAATTATGCAAAATTCAAATTTCCAAAGTTTGAAATTTCCAAATTGAAAAGTCTGAAATTGCCACGGACACAAACGAATTGTGA
Source organism: Prostheceraeus crozeri (assembly GCA_907163375.1). Lineage (NCBI taxonomy): Eukaryota > Metazoa > Platyhelminthes > Polycladida > Euryleptidae > Prostheceraeus > Prostheceraeus crozeri. The sequence goes on from CAJQUW010001924.1 coordinate 79,559, forward strand.
GCCAATTTCAATAGGAAAGTAGAACATCATGAATTTTTTAATACATTGCATAAGCAAATTGCATCCTGGAAGTATCCTGGATGCCTATATCCTGAACATCATCATGGTGAAGACTTCTTGATACCTGATAATGTTGACTTTATATGTCTAATCTAGCGCACTATTCATAGATCCATTCTAATGAATGTAGGAATACCATATGAGATTTCAAGGTAAGTAATGTATAAATCAGAGGCTGCGTCAGCGGCCGATGATTTTTTTCCTTACTTACCGAGAAATCTCATCAAGTGTTTCTATTGTCTACTTATATGCATCTACATCTATTAATAGACTTCCTGTAAAAGAGCATTCTTCTACAATTTAGAAGTCTATGATCTTGGCAGTAACTTCTATGTTATAAGTACATGTATTTGAAAAAAAGACGGCCGAGTAATGTGCAATGTCTAATTATATTTCTAAATCTATGGTGAAATAATATAGAATAATGACAGTTTGTACATTGATGCCTGCCGATAGCAGGCAGTAATGTACAAACTCTCATTGTTACTGGGTAAGTAGGTCTGTCAGCTGATATTTCACCTGTCATTTTTCTATGACAGTTGTTCATATATCTCCCAAGCCAAATCAGACGGCCTTAATTACATGATTTTTTTGCCATACTTAGAAATTTTTTTATCCGTTTTTTTCACATGCACAGAATATATTTGATGCTGTGCAATGTACAGCATATAAGAATACCTAAAAGACAACAAAATCCTAAAAGAACCTAAAAGAAATTTGTTGACTGGCAAAGTGGGGCTCTTCTCCACTATGCCTGATTCCAGTCTGAAAATGAGGGCGCGAGTGTTTGATAGTATCAGGCAAAACAAAAGTTTTCTTGTAATGGCCGATTTGCACTCACTAAAATTATTTCAAGCTTGACATGCATTAATGTTCTGAGTTGCATGGCCTATGCAGAAAATTATCATAGATTTGTCTTTTAAGTAAATTGTCTGTTAAGTAACAATGCATATATTACCTTACTATATTACCTGACGCTACGCGCCGACGATTTAGGCTGTCACTTGAAAGGTAATAGATCCTCATTATTCGGTATTATTGCACCATAGATTTAGAAATGTAAGTATATACACAATGCAGACTGATGACTGTGGATAATAGTGAATTGCTTCATCACTTAATGTAGTGAACAAAATATCCCATAACGTTTGTAGGAATCCGATAGCTCTTCTTGTTGATTATGAAACACTTCATAGAGGATGCAACCCCGCTGAAATCAGAAACTAATCGAGTATTTACATCACAGAATTAGACAGGTCGTCTCTTCTGTTTGACTAGAAGGGAAGCATTGGAACATGTAACGTAAATGAAATGGCACAATCCGCTGACTAAATACCATAGCAATCGAACAATGAGCAGCCAGTTCAACATCAAACACGCCAAATTGTGCAAAGTTTCAGTGACTGCTATCAACCGGATGACACAGCAAAGAGACACAGACGATGTCAAGTTCTACAGAGAAGTTTGTGAGCGTTTTTTCATGCGCCTGCTAACTTTTTTTAAAATGATCGGAGGGTCCAACATTATCGAGAAAACTTTTGCGCAATGATCTGAATTCTTCGAATCTGAAGGAGTCGTGGCGATCGGAGCATTTTAAAGGAATTCAGAGCAATCCGCAAGCGACGCACGCTTTTTCCTATCTCTGTAAGGTATTAAAAATTTCTTTTTGCCCACTTATTAAGTTCCTGCATGTGCCATCTGTTTGAATCAGTTTACACTTCTAGCAAAGTGATGCATTTAAACAATCCAATTCTGTGATTTACATAAGCATCTTGACCTATATAACCATATTTCCACCATGGCGAATTTTTTGAACATCTTTTAATCCAAGCAAGCTGTGGCCACTAGATTTGTAATAGCTTACTTTCTGCGTATTATGCAACTTTTGAATGCAGGAAATTAGATTTCGCACTATTCTTTTGGCCATAGAGTAGGGACATACATGTAGAGTGCCGACTCAAAAAAGTATCTGTATACAGTGAAAATTGTTATATCAAAAGATTCAGTTTTTTGCGGAGATTACGTTTCCGTGGTCCAAAAAGTTATTTGAGCAGTATTGAAAGAGTCAAAATTTTGCAAATTTATATACTACCGAGATCACTCTCCTAAATAAGTAGTATGAAACAAGTTTGATATCAAAAGTAATGAATATTTGCTAAAAAGCATCCTAACAAAGCGGAAATCAAGCTGAATTTTGGGGGAATTTCATGAATTGTATTATAATGAAAGTCTTCATGAAAGGAACGAGACCTTTATACCGCTTCTTGGCTGAAATTTCAAGTTTTTAATTCAATTTTCACCGGCATGATTTTATGATTCACTTAATTCAAGTATCATTTCTTGAATCTGAATAGTGATGTGGACCCATTTACATCATTCAAAGTTAATTGAAATCATTGTCCTTGATTATGTGATTTTGCTCTACCAGTGGCAGGAATTGCTTGTGATATGAACACGCTTAAGAAAATACTCTTGAGGTTGAGCATGAAAGTAATAGTAGGTCATCGAGTTGCCAAATTAACAAACATTACCTCTCCAAGGCTGTCATGACACGGACGATTTGTAAAATACTATCATTCCTTCTGCATTACAATCATGATCACTCAATTCCGTTGTAATTTCCTCAAAACTGCATAAATGTGCAAACCTCACCTTTGGTGACAATACCACCTGTATCTCACTTGAGTTCATTTAATAAAATTGAAAGTGTATACACATTGGTGATTTAATAAATGCGGAGTTACCACTCTACCTAACATATCTATTCTATGCTTTTGGCATAAGATCCATTTTAAAATTTGAATGCTTGGAATATTTTGGTTGATGTTGGTATAATGCTCTTCTAACGTAAATTGCGGCATCAATTCTTGGTGAAATAAGTTGACATTACATTAAGGATTCTTCCTATCAATATAAAGACATGCACAGTGCAAAGTTTTTTGAATTTGAAATCATCTGCTTATTTATGCTTGCTTGAAATTTTAAATTCAAATTTCAATTATGATTTTTTGTTATTTTTGCACGCTTCAGTTCTGCATCTAATCAGCAACTGTTGAAAATTTTCAGAATCATGTTGCTTTTAGCCTCAGTGTCTCGATAAATTTCTCGATTTTTCATCACCGGCAGAAACTAAATACTAAAATGTGCGATTTGACTGCAATTTCAGCTGAAGTAAAGATTTGAATCATTTGACCTTTGACCTCATCTAATGCAATGATGTTATCTCATGACGATTAATAATCATCATTTTATTAACCACTTTGACCAGATCTTTCGATAGGTGTATGCGTGCATAGAGTAAGTACCCGGTATGAATAGGCAGAGTGTCGACTCAAACAAGTATCTGTATACAGTGAAAATTCTTTTATAAACAGATTCAGTTTTTATGGAGATTACGTTCCCGTGATCCAAAAAGTTATTTGAGCAGTTTCTAAAAAGCTAAAATTTTTCAAATTCTTCCTGTATTTATACACTACTGAGATGACGTCCCCTTTATAAGTAGTGTGAAACAAGTTAGATATCAAAGACTAATAAGCATCATAATTAAGCGGAAATTAAGCTGATGACAAGGAAATTTCATGAGCTGCATTATAGAGCAAGTCCCTGAAAGTCTTCAAGGAAAAGTTGAGATCTTATTGAAAGCTTCTTGGATGAGATGTCATGTTTTAATTCAATTTTCAACGGCATGCTTTTATGATTCATAAGGCGTCTTTCTTTGAATCTGAATAGTGCTGAATAGTAATGTTGACCCATTTAGACATTTTAAAGATAATTTTCTTTATAATGATGCTTTTTCTCTTTCAGTGCCACGTAGTAGATCACGCTTGAGAAAATAGTCTTATTACAGTAAAGCATGAGCTTTAAAGCAATGATAAGCCATCGAACTGCCAATATAATAAACCATATTGCCTCTCTCAAGGTTGTCGTGATATGGAGGATTTGTAAATTACTTTTTCTTCTTCGGTATTGCTGTCATAATAAGTCAAATTCGAGTACATTTCTCCAAAAGTGCAAAAATTCGTATATCTCACATATGGTGTTCGGTTCCGTGTCAAGTTCATTTTATGAAATCGAAAGTGTATGCAATTGGGGATTTGATAAATGCTGAGTTACCACTCTACCTAAATATCCTTACTCTATCAGTTTTTTGTTGTCATTTTCCATTTTAAATCTAATTGATTTTTTGATCTAATGGAAATTTGTTGGAAATTGCCGTTTTTTACCCTTGACCTTCAATGCAACCCCGAGATGACCTTAAAATGAAAGTATTAGTATCTTTCTGAATCCCCTTTCAATGCTGATTCTATTTATATGTAATTTGGCAAAATTGGTGCAGGAGTCTGGGAGATCAGCAGGGGGCGCAATTTGCTCACCCCTTCAGTAGGGCGAGGGTTAAGATAGAGCTGTATTGCTAATAGCATTTCGAAACGGATCTACAGGTTTTTCACCATTAGCTCATGCGATGACGATATTCATTGACCTTTCACCAAATCAAAGAACGGTAACTTACAAAGACGAATTCTAAAAAAAATGGCATTCATTTTGCAGTTTTTGCTCATTTGTGAGTCATGACGAAATGCACTTCCGCTAATGATACTTTTGTTAAAACCAAGAAAGCAACGAACATCTTTAAAGAACTACGAATCTCTCCTCCGGTTAAGAAAGCGATGATTCATTTAGGAATTGCAGTTACATTCTGTTTTGTGCCGTTGTCTGGACCAAAATATGTCATCTGATGAGTTTAACAAATCATTTCTACTAGCAGTTTTGGTCGATTAATTCTCATAGAAAGATCAACAAATAAAAAATTGCATTTGCGTGTTGCGCAATTTCGCAGAATTTAGGAACATGCACACGCATCACACAGAGTCTCGACAGATAATCCTATAATTTCAACGTTACCGTTTCTGTCATTACTGCTTTACTTTTTAAAAAATCCAATTGCTGATTTAATGCTTATATATATATATTGCATTGTCCTTTTTTAGAAGAGAATAGTGTTTAAACTTTCCAAAGCTCCTGAAATGAAATTGTGAATTTGAATCCTTGGAAGGAATATTGAGAAAAATAAATTTAGGCCTCCTAGGCAGAAACATAAGGTAGACCTAAATGTTTGCAGCATTTTGTCAAGAAAGAAATTGAAATCCCTAACAAACGCCTAAAATCACATTCGAAGGTTCAAATACACTATTAACATTTTATTGGATTTTCCCGCTGAATTTTACGACATGCACCGGTAGCTGCACAACAAGCAATCATGACAGATAATGTATGCTAGAGAAAACTATCATAAAGGCCTAATGAAAGGTGTGTATTCTCGCACAGTAGCGGTACAGCAATTAGCACAGTCACAGTGTGCTAATTCCACAGCATTGGATTGTTTAAATGCATCACTTTGCTAGAAGTGT